>JAQFYB010001334.1:0-33871 GCA_034694085.1 Pogonognathellus longicornis | reverse complement strand
AGGAGGGATTCAAAATGACTGCAGTTAGCAACAATTAGTTACTTACATAATTACATGTTAGGGGTGAAAAGTCAATTGACTTGGTAAACTTCACAGGGTCAGGGGTTTGATTATTAATGCACTTCTTTTTTTCTACAATTAGTTAACACTAGACTTGTGGCTACAACGAGTAGTCACTATATAATCCACGTTTCTTCTTCCTTGTCCATGTAAATTAAGGTTTTTCCTAAAGTTTCCCAATATTCCTCAAAATTACTTTTCAGCTTGGGTAGTTTTGAGATGAAGGACTGAGAAAAGTGGGGTATATAGTGGCGACTACTCGTTGTAGCCCCATCCAAGTGTTAACTAATTTTAGAAAAATGACCGACCCTCATATCCTAACCACGCATCATCTGAACCGACAAAAACATGTAACGCAATTTTAATGCATAATGTGGTTGAACTACTTACAATTAGTCATATAATTAAATCCTACTTCGTCATTCGTGGTGCCAATTGCCAAATGGTTAATGAATTTTTTATTTGATTGTATTCCTGTTTTGCATATTTCCGATTTCCGGCTAGTGAGATACTGCTTCCCAATTTTCCGACTTGGTTTTCTCCTGCATAAAAGTAATGATATTTTTCACAACATCCAAGCTTGTCCCTTGGCCACCCAAATCAGGAGTGTGTATTTTGTCAACGTTAACTGTTTTTTGAATTGCCTCCCTCAACCATGATGAATGATTTGTCAACTGAAGATGCTGTAATAAGTCCACCGCAGAGTTCATCATAGAGATCGGATTAGCAATGTTCTTTCCAGCAATCGCCGTTCCCGTGTTTCTAGTTCCAGGCTCGAAAACTGCATACTCGTGGCTGTAGTTTATTCCCGATAATAATCCAGCGCCGCCAATCAAACCACAGATGACATTGGACACAATCGTTCCGTACAGATTGGTCATTAGCATAACATCAAACTGGTGGGGTTTAGAAACTAACTGCATACAACAATTATCTATAATCATGTCGTTATGTTCAATATCCGGGTAATTTTTAGCAACCTCTCGACTGATTTCTAGAAACAATCCGTCCGAAGATTTCATAATGTTAGCCTTGTGGATCGTCGTAACTTTTTTTCGATTATGTTTCTTTGCAAAATCGAATGCGAATTTAGCGACACGCTCTGAATTTGAACGAGTGACAACTTTGAGGCATTCAACTACCCCTGGTACACTCTCGTGCTCCTGCATTGCATATTCTCCCTCAGTGTTCTGACGAACAATCATGATGTCCACATCTTTATGACGAGAAACAACACCAGGAAAAGAATAACAATGTAAAACATTGACAAACAGGTCGAGTTCATTTCTCAAAAGGACATTACGGGACATAACGTTGGGACTGTCACTCCGAGTTTCAATATTTCCTTTTAATGCAACACCATTTCTGCGAATTGAAGTTATGGCGTATTCCATATCATCCGTTCCTTCAGCGTGTGGATCAATGGGAACCTCTTCAAAATCAACAGGAACTCCGGCATACCTGAACACTTCTTTGACATACGACATAAGTTCAGGACCAATTCCTCCGCCCGGAAGCATTGTGACTGTATGTCTTCCACCATATTTAGCTTTTGGCAATCCTCTAGCAATAGATGCCAAATTGGTCTCTTCACTGGAATCATTACTTCCCCATCTCTTCTGATTATTAAACGGAGACGTTTGGATCAATGGTTGGGCTCCGTTCGATGATTGCCTTACGATCTGAAACAACTTTTGTAACTGAAAACGACCTATTCCTGACGCCGCCATATTGATCACTTTTACAATAATACTTTTTAATTCTTAATATTATCAATAATAATTGAATCTGAAATATAGCTGAATCAGATTTGAATTGTAATGAATTCTTAGATTTTTTTAGTTTGGTTTGTTTATTTTTTATCTTTGTTGCAGTGTAGTGACTGTAGTGTAGTCCGATCTTGAATTTGACAGGGGATTAGGAAATCAGGATTATTTGCATTTGCATGCCAACCTCACCCTCACCCAATGTAAATTCAGGGCAATCTAATAATTATGTAATAATATTATTAGGTTTCAGCTATTTCAGCATGAGACGTTATTCGAATCCTTATGTAATACCTAGACCCTTCTCTATTTGAGACCTTTACCAAATCCAAGATTCTAACGATATGCGTTATATGTAAATGTAGGTACATAGAAATAGAAACTCACTCAGACATTAGAAGCGAAACATTAGGAGATACAAGAATGAATCTTTTCATCCGATTTGTAAAGGAGCCTTAAGCAATTTGAAAATAGTAGGATACCACAAGGACTCTTGAGAACGCAAAATCGTGGAATCGCGTTGTGTTGTTAGTCTGAAGCGAAATAAACTCCCCAACTAAAGAAATATCATAATATCTGTAGAAATTCTTCAGCGAGAGAAAATACCTAGTGCCACCACCACCACCGCCCATTTCAACCGAGCAGAAAAACACCAAGAATAGAACAAGTTTTACTTTTCCCAAGGAATCGAATGGAATGAGCTGAAGGAAACGTGTAGGTATCTTTCTATTGTATATACAACGTATTACATACAACCACGATTTATATATATATATATACCACACCAAAGAAACGAAAGCCAGAGAAAGAGAGAAAACCATGCTAAAGTATGTAACCAGGGAAGAAGTACGGTATGTATAGCATAAGTATCATCATAAGTATATATACTTCCAAAAGGAACGACCGAAAGAATGTCGGAGTGACAAAATCTGCCCAAAGCTGCAAAGAAGCTTTGGGTGACGCTGCAGCAGCGCTGGGTGACAGCTGGGTGATTGAATATTGTGATGTACACGGTCACCGAAACTTTAAACGGGTCGAGTGACGGGTTGGGTGACAAAAGGTCGGGTGACGGGTAATTTTCTTAATTCGCACCAGAAATCATGGCCATGGCTATTCTTTTCTTGACACTTAATTTTTTTTATGTTTGTTGCCCAAAGCTTTATTTTTTTGCGCTATGCGCGAATGTATTCATTTTTATATAAAGTTAGACCTACATTTCTCAATTGCACCAGAAGTCTAAAAATTTCTACGCATAAAATTTTTACATTCTATGTTTTGCCACTGCCGGATCCGAGTGAAGCTCCGTTCAGCTTTGGGTGACGTTTGGAAGATTTTGCAACTATGAAGAATGCTCCAACAAAATAAAGATTGGAAAGGAATGGTCTACGGAGACAACGACTTTAGTTCTACCACCACCACACCACACCACTTCTCCTTTACTTCCATCTCGCATACAATACATACATACGTTACAAACAATGCCAACCTCATATAACTTGTATATATCACAATATGTGTGTACAACTATTATCATATACACTACACACCATGTCGGAATAACGGCCTAACGCTGAATTCTGAATTCTACTGCAGTGTCTTGTGTACATAGGTATATAGTACTATATTATAGCTAATAGGTACACATTTATAGTGCATAATATAATGGCAATAATAATAATAATAATATACAGGACATCACACACTATGCACATTGAGCAAACTCATGTAATACTGTACATATACTTAAAATCTCCCCCAGCACTAGTACTAGCACTATAGTCCCATGCATTGTCGTCGTATGCAACATGATATATATTGTGGGGAATTGTGAATATATGAATTGCACTTGCTTTTACTTTACTTAACATCCGCATCCTAAACAAGCAAGCGTTCAAACGAAATACACGTTCATCTTCAGCTTATACCTACTAGTTACACAACTAAGAAATAGAAATATTGCAAAGAAAGGAGTAGTCTACACGTAGTAGTACACTTGCAGAAGAAGCTGTAGAGGGAAAGGAGGAAAGAACTTGTAAGAGACCAAGAAGTCTGCTCTGCCGTTCAGACTCATTCAACGAGAGAGGAAAGTAAAGAAAAGAAGTTTTCGCAGGATGCAAGTTTCACCAGTATTAATATTAGAGTCGTATAAAAGAAAGAGTGTAGTGTGCTATGTATAAATACCATACTCTACACTACTCTACCCGGAGTTCTTCCACTTCCACCACCACCAAAAAAGAAGCACAACGAAGCAGCCTAGTGGAAGAAGTACACGCTGTGTATTATAACAGAGCTACAGCTAAGCTCAAAGCTCCGATGCGAATTTACTTTACGGTCGTCGTCGTCTTTACTGCGAGAGAAGAAGTAGACTCACACAACAGCACACAATGTCAACTATATATTCATACCTACATACATACCATACCATAACATCCAATATATAAAGTACACTATGGCAAATTCTACTTGTATTTTTATATAGCCAACTCACTCATATTATATATGTTAGTTACCATTATAATACATCTACACTGAGAAAAGTGAACGAAGCGAGACAAATAGTGTATATGCTTCATTTCCTATATTACAAATGTATATAGCAGAAAGAGCGAGAGAGCGAACTACGGATGCATGCCGGTTTCCAAATGCTTTACGAACGAACGACCAGTTAGCAGAGTAGTGCCAAAGGCGTGTAACACAAGAGAAAAGCGTAGGTACCACAGTTCTGGCACTTATATGTATATTGTTTATATAATATGTAGAAAACGAAGAGTGGAGAAGCACACATGGGGAAGGAGTTGTATAATAGACAATGTGTATAAGGGTAATAGGGTTGTTTGGCATAGGAATGGATGATGCGAGGGAATAATGGAAATAACATTTTATATCATATTATAATATATAGATAAGCAATGAAAATGGGCACACACACATACACACAAGAAGACACACGTATACATATGTGTAGTGGCAGTGTGTTCATGTTTGCTTGACGTGTCGAGCATGGGAGCTCTTAGCATTAGCAATGTGGCAGTGAGAACTATGTATTATGTATATAGAGTAGCTATAGCTTTTGTGCTATAATATTGTAGCAGACAGTAATTGTAGTGTAGTGGGGTCCTGGACGAAGTGTATATACACATAGACGAATATATATTGTAGTAATGACTGTGTAATATGTGTATGTATCTGAGCATATGATATGGTATAGAATGTATGTTGGAAGAAAGACGGGTAGAATAGTGTAGGTTATATTGTGTTGAATATATAGCATTAGGGTGATATACGTACTAAGTAAAACCGGAGATGGAATATAATGCAATGTAAGTAAGCTGAGGGAGTGGAGTGATGTTGAGCATTAAAGAGTGAAAGAGTGGAAGTTCTAGAGAGTGAGAGACTCGTCATAGCTATGAAGAGGGATATAGGGTAGAACGTGGCAAAGCAGCCGGTATACCTATATAGATCACACGGAGTGTGCCATTATCCGGGAACTTGGGGACGTTGACCCAAGAGCTATTTCTCTCATGCCGCAGAGTTTCGGTCGATACTCTTCACCCGACGTTGCAGACGCCAATGCAGGGAAGCCTAAAACTCTCCGGGTAGTAACAGCCGCAGTTTCAACATAGCTACTGCTACACCACCAATCTTAAACCTCCAAGAACTCCAAATCACCCGGAGTTCTTTCACGAGTGTCAACTCTCCCGAATGCAACGAAAACTCCCTCTGTTAGTGTACTCCAGTAAGTACAAACAAACTTTCTCCGATCTTTACAGAAACTGAGCAACTTTCTCCCGATTTTTTGTGTACTAAGATGTAATCTTTAGTTTAGTACACTCTGTAGTTATGTGTGCTACATGCAGAGCTTAAATGCTAAGTACTAATGCTATAGAGGTACTAATGCAAAAACTAAAAATATTATTATGGGGAATGAATGTGAGTTAATGGAGTTTTTATTGATACAGGAAACATTAGAGAGTGGTGGACACTGTAGATGGATGTGACGAGGTTAGTCAAAGTGTAAGTATAGTTCCAGTACTTTCTAAGTAATGTTCCAACTTAAGCAAAAACTATTTCAAAGTCTTGATCTCGAATGACCCTTGTGTTCTTGTAAAAAATTAAAGAAGCGAAGACTCACATCGAGCAAAAGAGCCAGACACACAACTTTTAATTCTTTTTTTTCATGCCGGCTTTCTCTCTTTTTCTCAAGTAATACATTGCTTAACTGTTAGTGCCCTTTAACTTGCCATGCAACTATCTGCACATAAAATACTACACCATTACATGTATGTACGTATGTGTATGTATTACTTACTACACATATATGGACAATAAAATGTACAGTGTATGTGTTTTAGTATTATAAGTGTAAGTGATAGAGTTAATACGTGTGCGAATAATAATAAGTGTGTTTGCGTAGTAAAAGAAGATAAGTTGAGTACGTAGAGAGTTTCTTAGAGAGTTGAGTACAGAGACAGTGACCACTATCTTATTAGGATCACGATGTGTTTCTATATGTGAAAAGGGCGTTGAAAGATATCTTTTTCTCATCTCGCTGAAATGATATTGGTAGTAAAAGCACAAGGAGCAGTGTGGGAGAGTTGAGAGTAGCATGAAGAGGGTTGTGCGATATGGCAGTGACAGTGCTCTTACAAACTCACATAACTCTCCACACTCAACTCACATTACATTTAGCAAAAGAAAACGAAAATCCTAAGTACAGTCTCGCCAAAACCGAGTCAAGTGAAGTCAACGTACACATTGTCCATAAAGTATACATATATATTATGTACAAACACTGTATGTCTTGTAGTTGGGCAAGAAAAAGAACCCGCTCCTTCAGATTCGTTTTCCCTGTCTTTTTCCCCTTCTCTTACTTCCAGATGTCTAACACAAGTCCAGTTGACTATCGAAGCAGCAGCATCAGCTAAGAGGATTGTCCTCCAATGCAATGCTTCTTAAAAAACTGACAATGGGTTTTACTACGTTCTGTTGGCTTCAATTTTAAATATAATGCTATAGAACTACTATATTATCCTATGAACATTTCTTATGTATACTTCCACAAGTATGTCGTCTATCTTTGTAGGAATGGTGTACATACATTGTAAAAGTGAATCTCTATCACACTAGTGAAAGCTTAAGCTGAAAAAGAAGAAAGGCAGAAATTTTTTCTTTATATTTATCAGTCTCTGACGTACTTTCTAATAAACACAATCCATTCCACTTTGTCTAGTTTTGAAAAATGTTGAGCATAAAGAGTAAAAATACATTTCATGTCTCTTGCTAATTAGCACAAATCCTTGAATGACAAGACAATTGCATTTTGTAAATTATTTGTGTACACGAAAGTGTATTGTTTTTATAAGACGCATTTAATTGTGTACCTACATGAAGTTGCATTAGTTTATATGAAAATCTCAGGGGAGTAATTTCTTTTTCCATGTATGAAGTGTACTGTACATAGCACACAACAGTTACAGTTATGCTGTCGATAACATGAGTAAGTAACATGACCTTTCTCTCGAATGAATCACTCGTTTATTTATTACAACTTTATTGTACAAGGCCTACTTTTAGTAAACTAACTCAATATAATATATGTAGTAAAACACTCCTGGGTTGAAGTCGTTGTCAATTGACTCTTGTATAGTAACCATGCATACTAAAATACTGTAACTTATATTTCCAGTACATCCATCTGAAGAACCAAAACAGAAGGCAATACAATGAAGCGAAGCATGAATAATACTAGAGACAATTCTCATATTTATATATGAATAAATAACAAATCTCTGTGGATTAGGATTTATGAGACATTGTGTCTAAATGTAAGTGATGCGTGCACAGTAATACGTACGTGTGTATAATATTTTGTTAGTACTTCTCTCTCTCTCTTTCTCTCTTCCAACGACTGTACACTGTAGGGAATAGTCTCGTAAAAATTTGCACGCGAAAAAATAAATCCTTCTGTTGGACAGCCGGGGAATAAAATAAGCCGTATCAAATCACGCAACGTACACAGAGTCGTGAACAAAGAATTTCAGCTGGAACATACGGATAGAATCTTAATGTACACTAAGTGTGCACCTTGTAGTATTTCCAGACCTACCTACACCATTCACTTGGCATAAACTATGAATAACATATAATATGGTTATACCATACACTCATTATTATACTCACCATACATATACATGCCTACCTATACTTAAGCAATGTACACATTTATACCATTCTTCAGCCAACCAGTACAATCACTACATTTGAAGTTCCCTTGGTATTCTGTGTGTAATACTAAAGAGCCTTGTGAGGCTAATAGTAGCACATACATAACTGAAGCAGTAGTGCAAGTAAAGTAAAAGTACGTCAATAGCAGTACAGCATGTACACCAACAGAGAAGAAGTGAAGTGGACCACGTTCTTGATAATGTTAAGCACAATAGCGTATGCAATGCATGCGGACAACATACGCAAGTTAATGGACTCGTATACACACAGAATACAATAGAATGCAATTCTTTTCACATAGTACGTCCCGGTACTAGAAGATTGTGATATACGGCAGTTAAGCAGATCCTCGAGATTGTACATGGACTAGTACTACTACACAATTCATACACCATACCTAGTCGTTGTATGTTATAAAAACATTCTTAACCTACATACATATTATGATAGCTCCTAGATTTTGAATTACATATATTTACGGCACTTTTATGTTTTATAGCGCTGATGTGCTTCTTATGGAGTTATTGGTTGTATGTAGTTCTGCTTCTGCTTAAATATAAAATATTGTAGTAGGGAGGGTTCACCTCTGAAGCACTAATAGGGTGGATGGTCGTCATAATATTAAATTCGCATAGATAGGTAGGTGCTTAGGTTAGCTGTGTGTATACATTACGTAGGTACCTAGTGTTGGATTTAAGGGTAAAGACCATAGAGCAGAGGAGAATTGCAAGGAAAAAGAGGCAAGAAGCAAAAGAAGGTAAGTAAAAAGCAAATGCCTACTAGTCTCGTGAATAAAATAGAAACAGTGTTCTATAGAACTCTAAGAGTATAAACAAAACACGGCGAGAGAAAGGGAGAAGAGGAAAAAGAAGTGAACAAAACGAGTTTAGTTTTCCCGAACACACACATTGGTTTTATTACATTTCCCTTCACTCTGTCTACACCACACTTACTTTTACATCATGACTTAGTCTTATCTTATCGTAGCCCAGGTATGTATTTTATGCATGTTACTCTACCTTTTAAATTATATTAGTTCTGTCTCTCTCTCACCTTAATGGCATTTGCCTATTAACTGCTCAATCTACATTCACCTCCACTGTGTATGTGTTCGCACGAAGTGAAATGACATTACGTACATTCTACATGTACAACTACTTTGTATTTCTACTACATTGAGCACAACTGCAAATGCCACATTTACTCTTTGCTCGCAGTTTCTTTTCTACTCCTTCTCGGCTTTCCTCTCTTTTTGGCTTTTCTTCCCGTCTTGATGATGAGATTTCATGCATTTATAAATACAAAGAGTATGTCAGACAGAACATTCACACGGAACGACAACGAGATGTACGATACTCATAAAATAAACATTTTATTTCTATTTTCTCCCACTTTTCCCTGCATTTACGCCATTTTTTACAACTTACGTAACTGTAACCATCAGTTTAGTTTCTCTTTCACATAGTTTCACTCTTAATGCTCTAACATCTGCAGTGAAGCTTTAAAAGTGTCTCTCTCTCTCTTTTCCTTGCGTACCTTTGCGACATTGTTTAAGTTTCTGAGTAATATTACACCGAGTCACAATATACGAGTAGCTATGCATATTATTCATATATGTACCTACTGCATATTGTACTGCTAGTAAATTCTCAAGTGTTAAGTATGTATACTTACATAGAACCGCAAAAGTTATTATTCTGAATCATTATGTATGCAGGAACTCACTTTGTCTACTCTACACATAACATTACACAACGAATACACATGACAAAGAGAACGAGAGACAGAGTCAAGAAAAGTTTGAATACATGAATTTAAGCCTCGTCTTGATTCGTTTGACTTTGCTCACATTAACCAACTTTACGCATAGCTTGGTTTTGTTTCTATACTGCTCCTGCTCCATGTGCACGCGTTCATTCCACTCACTCTTCACAATCTCACATCTTTTAATGAGTTTTACCAGCAACTTTACACAGAATAATTACCTGCAATCTACGGGAAATGTGATCTCATCACGTTTACTGCCTAATGGAAAATATTCGCCCTACAGTCAACATTACACACGATTTACTTTGTATATAGCAACTACAGAATGTTCAGTTCAGTTCTGCTATGAAAACAAAATCCCAACCAACCGTCAGATATATGGATAAGACTTTTTTTTGCTTTACTAGGAACCTTTTCCCTGAAGTCAGTAGTTAGTAGTTTGACTTTTAATAATAATGTTTGTATTATGATGTTAAAATTTTTCACTTATTGTTTACTTAAACTTTGCTGCTACTTTAATAAGTCTTGCATGTGTGAAGTAATGAATACACGACCGCATGATATATGGATCTTAAATATTTTCAGCTCGTATACATGTATTAAGGCGCTGTGTAATTTTCAAGGCATTTTAACAAGTCTCAAGTAATGAAGGAGTTAATTTTCAGTCGTGACGACCTCGCTTGGCTTTCCACTTCCAGTCAGAATCACAGAATGAAACAAAGTTCCATGGGTTTTGTACTTTTTGTGTAGGTCTCCTGTCTCAGTCTTTTAACTTAGGTACTAACTAGGTCTGCTAATATTTTATGTATAACTAGCAGTTACACAAGTACTTTATTATATCACAAGAATCAGCCTACTGTCTATATACTTACATGCATAATATGAACAAATGAACACAAGGTCTTGAATGAATTAAACCACAATTTAAATCCAATAGCTCTACATTAACAAAGACGGCTGCTCAATAATGAACATTTGCATAAGTATTATAATTTCAATTCATAGTCAATATTATGGCATCTACCAAAATGTAATATTAATATCCATACAAGTAAAAAGATGTGTATTCTATACACATACTAGTTTGCTACTCGTTAGTTATGAATATCTTTCTTGGTCTTTCTTATATGTACAGTGCCTATAATACGTATACAGTTAATAATATGCTAATGGTTATAAACAGGGCTATTGAAGTACCTACACAAAGCACTAAACGATGCAAACGTAATCATATGTATGTACGCATCTGCATCGGCTGAAGCAGAGTAGACTTTAGCTTCTGGCGGAAACATTTTCAAATACATTACACAACAACACATATTAATGTTTGTAGTTCTTATTACAACGAAGGCAACAGAGAACTTGTTTCACAAACTTTGCGCATTATGCGACTGCATTAAGAATTTATCCATTCATACAACCTATAACACAACATGCCTTTGCCTACTATTCAGTAGAGTTTTCAAGCATAAACAAACCTTTCAAATTAGTACGATTCTTAACGCACGTGAAATACGAAAGGATTTTAGGTACTTAGTAGGTAGTGGGTAGTATGCTTTGACAGTCAAATCATAGTCGGAGGTAATGGTGGTTTTATTTTTGCTATATATATTAAGTACTAATAAGTACTAATACCTAGGTATACCTATTCTTATACTTAACCCTTATAATAATATTTGTATCATGAGGTACCTACATGTACATTTGCTAACGAAATGAGCAATAATATGACTCATACCAAAGCTTACATGCATGATGTGTTTTAATGCAGCGCGACTACAGTATAGTATCAAGGATTTTCCTAGTAGTAAAAATATTAAGTAGCACTTATACATGTTGTGTATTCGCGTGTGTTTATATTAAGGGATAAATATAACTGCCATAATTTATGCAGAACATATTTAGCCCATTATTGTACTTTGTACAATGGTCTGAGCCACTAAAAGGCAGGTGCTAAAGGTGTGCTTTGTGATAGTAGCCATTTAACCATTATCCGAGACCTTTGTTCGCCCATATGAATTTCAAATGTCCAGTAGAAGTTTTGCAATGTTAATACATGTGCAAAAAATTGGAGATAATAAAACTTTAGATCTAAACTTATAAATAATTCGATAAAAATTACTTTTACAGACACTGCAGTGTCAATAGTCAGGATGTAAATTTTTTTGAGACATACTGTACTTGATGCTAACTTCCAGTTCCAGAGTTCTTTGGTCCTGGATAAATAAGGCTTGGCTTGAAATTTACAACCGCTCTAACCAAATCTGCCTCAGCATATTTCCATACCACTAATCTCGCGTATTATACTAAACTGTTTATGCTATAAGGCAAGGAATATGTGTCTTTATATGGAAGCTTAGCGAAGTATGAGTATTTCGTGCCATTATGCTAATGAAATTTAATACAATACAATCTCATGACTTGCCAAGCTGCACAAAGGACTTTCTCACGAATTCAGCAGCATGTAGAACAGAATCAAGGGACTGGAGAATCAGTCAAGCCCTCCCAAGGTACTCGTTATGATTATGTATGTATAATGTACTGCCAAGACTACAATTTTGGTGTCTAATATATTCCTTGATGATAGACTCAAGTTGATCCAAGAATTCTTCCACTATCTTTAATACACACTAATTCTTATTATAAATGAGCACTAGCACATTGTAACTTTTTGTGTACTGCCATCAGTACCATCATAAAAAAGCGTTTGCACGTTCACAAAACCATTTTATCATATAACCAACAACTGTGCTATACACATTACTGTATTAGTTTTATCCGCAAGTTAAATATAAACTTTTTCTTTTACCTTCGGATGAAAGCAAAATTTTCTCCCTACTCTGTCTGGATGTTAAATATTCAACGATTGCTTTAAAGATTCAGAGTGTGCCTCTCTTGTATTCATATTCACATTGCCTCTATCTACAACTAGGCGACGTGATAAGACAAATGACAGACAAAATCTGATGCCAAACAATAAGTACCTACTGCCAGCACAGAATTAAATGATTTCTCCTATTTATAAAGTATATCTGCACCATGCTTTATACAATACTGCTATGTGTAACTGATTTGTGCTCTTCTATTACACACACTCGTATTTAATGCGAGTGCACGAAACGAAGCAAAGAGAATTCCTGTGGATTGCGATTGCGAGAAAGATGTTATATACGGATTCAAATTTTCATTGATTCCCTCGTACTAGTAATTTTACTTACTATTTTGCACACAGAACCATACTACTAGTATGCTGGCTTTACCATTTATTCCTTCCATTTTATAAAGTTGGTTTTGGAATTCGGGTTTGTACTTGCTTGCCCATGCTGCAGATTAAAGTTAAAGTTTTACACGTTCGTATGGATTTGATGCGGAATTCATTTAATTTAATTTGACTCGAGAATCACATGCAGATTTGGATTCAAATGCTAAAGTTGAGAGAGAGACTTGAATTACAGATAGAGTCCTGCCAGTGAAATGAAATGTGGAGTACAGAGTACACGATAATAGTATAGACATAGTAAGTAAAGGTCTATTATTCGAATAAGGACCAAGGTACCTTGCTTGTTCATCAGTTGAATCATTACTTTATTATCCTCTCCGTGTATTTGCGAAGGAGGTGTATATTATACATACATTTACGGTGGATTATATTTCACTGTACCTATGTAGTACACATGAAACTATCAAACAGGAACAGATATTATTCCACAAAGGAGGCTACCTTCTACAACTAGTGTCTTCTGTGCTACCTTTAGCTACTACAGTACTACCTCATGTCAAGTGCACATTTTAGACAAGACTCCTCTATTCTGTATAAAGATATATTATTATGTATGTATGCTCTGTGTAAGCAAAACACACAGTTCGTTAGTTCTTTGTCCTTCTAATTTACAATATATCGCCTTACTCTGTGTATGGTAGACAATGGTACCTACTGTTCTTCGTAACTAAAATACCTTCACATACATACAATGAGCAATCCTGAAACTACAACACGACATGACTCAATTGGCAGACAAGACAAAGTACTAATAGGCCAATATATACGCTGTACATGTACTACTAGTTGGAAATCGGAAATGAAACTGCACACTGCCATGTCAATGTAATCCAACGCATGCATCTCATCCGAAGAGAAATGTAGTAGAAATTTTGGCCATTTTAACCGCAACAGACCGAAATGCTGCCAATTCTGGAGCTGAAATGGTAAACTAAACCCACAACATCAGCATGGGGAGCCAAGAGACTTTGGATGGAATAAATGTGTGGTTATACATCTTGGACCCAAGCAGAACGATAATCTATTTAATAATAGGAGAATAAGAAACTATAGACAGGATTTGTGAATATGTATTCCAGATTCCGCTATATACCATCATGGCTGGATAATATGTCGGGTTGGATAATGGGAGACTAAAACTGTAATATAAGAATTATTTTGTCTTGTCATTTCATCCTTCTAGCCTGGTAACCTTCAGACAAAGAAAAGTATACTTTTTACTTTGTGTGTTATCAACGCTCCATTGCATCTGCCGTCTCCTCACCCGCATCTCAAAGAGGCAAAGTTTCTCTCCCACTTTCTTTCCCAGAACTTAATATCTTGTTAAGTATTCACGACTATAATTTCATACGATAAGCCGCTTAATGCTTCATTATAACATTAACTTATGGCTCACAGTCACTATTATTGCATTCTAAAATTAGACAATCAAGAACACCGTTAGAGAGTATGAGTGTGTCCCGTAGACACTATTCTCTTTGACAAAGACAAAACACCTTCATTGGAAAACCCTGGATATGGATTTTGGTATAATGTTGTATTTGTGTTTGACTGGTGTGGCATTTACATGAGCAAACTACCTATGAGTATTCTATATAAGAGTAGTTGGTTCATTTTCATCCGTTAAAGAGCAAAGGCAACATTGAGAGTGTTGCAGAAATACAGAGGAAGTTCACTTAACCCTTCCTTCACAACAGTCTGTGCCCCGTATAAACTAAAGCAGAAACAAAGCAGGGGAAACATTTCCAATGCGAATAATAAAAGACATGCATATTATCACAATGAGTTTGTTTATGTGCTAAGGCGATTCATCCAATTTTCCAGGAAAAATCCTTACCCTTTCCGGCCTTTCCTTCAGGTATATTTGTAACGTGTATTGCATGTTAGTAGTAGTACCTGGTTAATATAATAATAATATTATGTGTCTGCCTTATTATGTTACTGCTAGCTCTCTTATGACGACTATGTTCACATCCATCCGCATCCCAGAGACGTGTTAATATATTTTATATTATATGTGAGAGTATTAACACGATTGATATGAAAATAGGTTTTTCTAAATTGATCTGTACTTGTTTAGTATGTATTTCCACTTAATGTAATTGCATTCAATTCAATATTTTGATATAATGTTAAGTAATGAGTTTTGAGCTCTGATAATCTGCTTATCTGCAATGTATATAAACCTGGATCTGCACTTTGGATAGATAATATTATAAATAAACAAAATTCTCAAGTCATGAAACGTATAATCTGATTAAATTCTTCAGTTACCTCACATCAATGCACTGGATGTTTTTACAGTGGGTAGTTTTGTGATTTTGTTTGTAATATATTAATATACTTTAACAGATAAATATTTACTTATGCATTAAGATGTTAAATACATTGTATACATCCTATAGTTTGAAAATGGACAGCTAATCGTAACGTTTTTTCAATTTGCAACTATTTTATTTCGTTACTATTCAATGTGCATTTGCAACAGTTGCTAAAATTGAACATAGGTATCATAATGTAATATTTATTATTTAGGAAAGCACTTATAAAGCTCTGCTCAAACAACGGAGTTGGCACACGCAATAATAAAAGTATATATTCAAGAGTTAGCTAATATAAGCTTCTTGTGTGTTTTAGTCTTAGTCATAACTGAGTTAAAAACTGCATTTAGTTCAAGGGCTGCAATACAATTACTTAGGCTCATCTAAAGCAAAAGGAATGTACTTGACGCGTACAGAGAGGGGAACAATGGGAAAACAAAGTGCAAATTCTAGTTGTAAATACAATTCAGAAGTTGGTCTTTAGAGGGAAACAATGTAATTTTATGTAACACAGTGCAGCAGCAGTGTAGCAATGTAGTAGAAAGTATTGTGCACTAAAGGAATACATTGGAGAAACATGGGAAGAGTTTCAGCCGGCTGTTGTTAGTTGTGACTCAGATATGCCTTCGTTTCGTAGCTCACTCACACCATTCTTTATACTCCGTAATTGCATAAGAGGGTAAACTACTACTACTACGGCTTCTGGCTATTTCCCTTCCCTTGTTATTATCGTATGGGTAGTGTCTTGTGAATTACTATTGAAATAGCAACACATTTGCCACACTACCCTACACATATGTAGTTCCATACCTAATACTATCTAGGTATCAGTGGCGGATCTAGATACGGGTTTTACGGGTCCAAACCCCCCCTGTTATTTCTCAGTTTACACTAGATAAAATCAAAAATTATTCAATGCGGTTAAATACCTATTATATTCGCCGATGTTTACTGGAATTTCCTTCAAAACCCCCCCTGTTATAAATTCTAGATCCGCCACTGCTAGGTATACATACGAACTTAACTTTATTATCTCATAACTTCCCCAATATTGTGTGCCTGCATACACGCAGAGAACTATGCAGAAACTCCAAATGCAAAAAGTTTATGAACATAAGTGTATAGATATTAGTCCATACCTATACAGATATATGTACACAAATAATAGGTACCTATACTACCTACTATACCAAAGGTATAGAATTTCGCATTTGCATCTTCATCCCTATATACATAACGCGGCTGACTCTCTTTTTCTTACTACTTATTTGTTTCCATGTAAAGTTGAGTAGGTGTTTGTCACATATTTCCATTGTACTCTTCGTCTTGTGGCGAAATCGAAATTGTTGGAGGTACATACACACACAATACATATAGTATATTATGTAAATAGGTGCCTACAGTGTCGGGTATAGGTAGGTACTTCAATTTGAATCTATTCATGTTGAATCGAAGCGAATAATATTTTATTAGGTAGTGAAACTGATGTTATTTGCCTGTGCGTTCCTTCCATGTGTATAGCAATAGTGGCAAATAAAGCAATGCATTCATACATAGGAAACAGTTGTAGATTGCCTCGCACGATAATAAATGCATCTCATGCAAATACCAAACCAACACAAGATAATATCTTGTACTCACAACAAAGTTGAACAATGTAATAAAATTATCGACCCGTGTATTTATTTTTGTGCTTTGTCAAAGTTTGCAAAAGGATGGAGTGAGTGAAGGCTATACTGAGCTAGAGATCACATCATTCGCATCTTCCGGGCAATTCTGAAGGGCAAAGTAATCGTAAAACGTGAACGCAAAGCTCCACTTTCTGAAAATTGTCTTCCAACTTTACTCCTTCAATTTTATGTATACCATGCATTCCATTATACGAAACAATGTAAACGATACAGCACAAGAGTTTTATTGTGTGTACACATATTCTGAAAAGTGTAGTGGCGCAAGGCGAAGGTATTTGGGATACATTATGTTGTCTGTATGGGATGTTATATAACTTTATTCCAAAGCCCTTCCCTACCCTAAAGTACATCAGCGTTGTGGGCTTTGCGTCTTGTGGACTTTTAGGATTTCAGAAGATCATCCTTTCCATGTACCTAAAGATGCAGAGTATAAATACGACATCGTGGTGATGTAGTAGGGATATCGATATATCCATAGGTATATCTACACATTATGCATTCACTTCACTAGTCAATAAATTCCAACTTCTTTTCTTGTCCAGCCTTTTGTGAATTTGGAAGATCATAATGTCATATTACGTATTTGCCTTTGAACTTTCTTCTTTTGATCGGTGAATTATAGGTCTAGTACTTATAGATTCTTCTTCCATGCTTTCATGAAATGGTTTGACTTTCAACAGTCCTGAATGACCAATCTCTGCTAACTGAAAAATCTTATGGCAATTTTCATCATTTTTTAATTTTAACTTATCTTACCTATTTACTTTTTATATTGGTACACACTTTTATGGCTATTATAAACTACCTAATGCCAATGTCAAGTACCTACTAATGACATTATTACCCAACAACTTGTGATTTTACGTTCTTGATACAAGTTACAAATATTATTATTATATTCAAGGACTGTGTTCGAGTTACTTGAAACATTGTTTTAAAAAGCTACATTTTGTACTACAAATAATTGATGACTACTAAAAATAAAGACACATTTGTTGATGTATTTAATTCACCTCTGTCCTTGTCACTGTCTACTGCATCAACAAAGAAAAGAAATCTACGGGTAAGTATATAAAATAACCAATTTTGAGTTTAGCAATTTTTCCTAATCTTTGAAGAGAAAATATTTTCAAGTTATGTAGGATGACAAATAAATAGTTTTGCTGAAAAGAATTTACTTGCATGTGGTAACATTTTGGTTTACATTTTAATTACTTTAAATCATTCTGGTAATGAAAAATAGTCATTTGCTACGTATACATTATAAAATATAGATACACTTTTTGGAAGAAGATCTACAACTATTTTCTTTATATGAATGCATCGCATTTGCTATTAATAATATAGGTATAGTGTATACACACATCAAGGAAGATGAAAGTGAAAGTTTTTCATGTGGCTCTTTGCAGTAGTGACTGCATTACGCAAGTGTACAGATATAACAAGTATATAGGTATATGTAAGTAGTCTCAAATTACTTTTGTACACCATATTATATTACACCGAAAAGAAATTACGACTTTGAAAATGAAGCAAAGAGGCGGAAACTAAAGGTGAATTGCTTTTTTGACTTGATGAACTGCTTTAACGTAGTAAGAGGTTGTTATATAAACAAGGCAAGCAGAGGCAACAAAGTCCTTACGCGTACACACAAGTCTGTGACTATGTGAGTATGTGAGTATTTAAGACTACGCTATGCCAAATAAAATCGTAACAGGAAAAGTTTTAACTTTCAAGTAACTATTAGCTAAAGTGAATCTTGGTCTCCATTGACTTTCCTTGAACCGTAAACTCAAAGTGAGGTCCCTAATACATACTTAGGAAAGATACTAAAGGTAGGAAAGTAGGTAGGAGTTTTTTCAAAGGTTTTACACCAAATGAGACAGAGGGAGAAGGCTGAAAAGCACCTTATTTAAAAAGACTTGACATAAGTTGACTAGAAACTTCTCTGACTGTGTTACTTGGTTCCCCTAACTTGGTTGAGTAATTGAGTAGCTGTTAGGTAAACTTTGTGCGAGAAACTGTGCAAATTGTCTAAAGCTGCATCAGATAAGATTCATAGATATAGCAAACTACTTCCATTTCCACTGGATGTGCAATTGCAAGCCAAATTCACAAACGAAACCACGGTAGACCGAAAACCGGGCTTGGTTAGTCCATTATCCGTAGCTTTACGTCTATCCTAATACACTTTTAAGTCTCATATTCGTTTTACGAACGAATGAAGAAGAACCTTAATTCCAACGACTTATACGTACCTACGTATGCATTAAGCTCCTAAGGTTTGGTTTCTTTGTAAGATTCATACGAAAAGCTCAATATCACAAAACGGAAACTCACAGAATTTACAAAAATCATTAGATTTGCCCATATAGCTGCAAAAGTAGTGCTTTTTGCTTGTAAACCTACCAACTGCTACATCTTTGACAAAATTGAACAAGATACAGAATAAAAGGTTTTCGACTTTCATTTCTTTCTCCATGCAGTGTGCATGAAACATAACTCCTAATATACTGACAGGTATTAATATGTAGGTAATATAATATACGAAAAAATGAAATCTAATATTATCCTCGCCAAAATATGACATGCTATTATTTAATCAGCATTCAGCAACATGTGTGTCAGTGGAAATACTAAAATAATGTAATGTAATAATTTTCGTTAAAGATTATCTCTACATTGACCTTTAAATTTAAAATAGGCATCGTGTTTTTTATATGGTCCATAGAGTAGATAGCTTAATAAGAAAGGGATAGAATCCATTAGAAGAATACTTGACAGTTCTTTTATTGTGATATTTAATTTACTATTAGGTAAATGAACAAAATGCTAGGATCGCATGAACTCGATACGATACGAAGACTTCTGAGTTAGTGGCTTTATATAGGTTGCAGAAAACTCAAAGAGCCTAGAAATTTTAAAACATGTTGCTGTATTTGTGTATGTAGTTTGGAGTTCGAACTTATTTGAATTTCAGCAAACAATTGATACACTATAATATTAATAATATATAGAGCGTTTTACACAAGTTTCATTTGTGTCTTCAGGGGGTGAGCTTATACTATATTTAGTTATGTAGAGGACCTAATAACTACAAGACACTGACTGCAATCTCCATAGCATGTGTTCAAGGTTATGCAATAGTTGGATAATAGGTACTCCTCCTGCCTTCATGTCCTTGCTATTTATCTATATATTATACTTATGGAAAAGCTTTACTCATAGAATAGTATTTGTATAATTGGACAGAAAATGACATAGTATCTCCGTTTACAAGTTTATGGACATGTTAAGTTGATTCTGCTAGGAGAGCATGGCATAATAGACAAAATAAATCGAAAATTTAAAATGGACAGTTTTATATTACAACTGAAACGAATTCTCCATTTCCCAGAAGATGTAAAAGCTCCTACTGGGTTTTCAAGTGAAACTAACGAACGGAATTCTCAATTGCAGACATTGTGCAATGCAAAGCTACACAACTATGCATAGGATCCATTGTAGAGGTATAGCCTTAAGTCAATTCTAATCTGTACATATGATACGAAAGTACACATTCTACTAACATTTCTTAGACATAGAGGATGAGGAGGACTGAGGAGAACGAAACGGGGAAGAAGAAGCAGATGCAGCCAAAAACCAAAGAGCAAGAACTCGTCTGAAGTTTATTTTGTTGTGTTTCTTCTACATTCTCCCTTTTCCTGCACCACCACCAGTGAAAGTAACAGAGTACTAAGGAGCAAAACGGTTTTTCTGGCAGCTTCTGACTAGAACCTCCTTAAGTCCCCACTCGTCTCATTTCATATCCACAACGGAATAAGTAAAGAGTACAAATTGAGAGTTGTACGTTGTGCTATGCTGGAGAAGGAATGGCAGTGGCAGTAGAATAGCAGCAGTAGTGGCGGAAATGGACTCATTCATATTTGATGATATTTTCATCGCGACCCGACTAACGTCTACTACACTCCTAACACTAGAATATTATAGTCTTTGCAATTGTTGCAGTAGTAACCTGAGAGGAAAAGTAAAGACTTTCATTCAGCTCCGCTTCCTTTGCATTATGACACACTTTGAAAGGCAAAATTTTCCATTTACTATTTGGTGGGGCAAAGGAAACTTAAGGGAAGTCAAAGTAAAGCGAAACTATCTGTGCATGAACGTATTTAGTAGCAGCACTGCAACTCTAAGCTCATCCTCTCATAAACTTTATATACCATTGAATACATTACATTCATAATGCACAAAATGTGCAAAAGGGAAAAGAATAATAATAATATGTTTCACGTATCCTCACACTCCATGTCGTGCAAAACCATTTGGCTTGACATCGCCCTGTAAGTAAGTGCATATAACCCACACATACCTATACAAAAAATGCAGATCCGAACAATTGAATTCAAGCAGCATAAAAAACCTGCTATATATAAAATGATGAAAATAGTAATGATCCACTATTAGTACCTATGATAATGATAATGTTATGGCTGAACACCTACGCACGTACAAATAGTTTATAAGAATCCCTCATTAGAATAATACCAATACCACTAACTGTAGGTACATGTCGCAAAATTTCTTTGAATTTGTGTGAAACGGATGCTTGAATTGTCCTCGATGTGTTTCTTACTGAATAGATAAGCGCTACTATTGGTGACAGTGCAAATACTAGCTTATGGAAATTTTTGCTAGGGCCATTGTAATAAATACCTACATACTTGGAACTAGTTGTGAAAATGTGCAATGCACCGATACTTTCGGATATCCAGAGGCTACAAGGACATGATACAAAAATCTGCATTTAAAGTGAAAATCCCCAAAGAACCGTGACTATACAATTACTGGTGGTGGATAAAGGATTCTACTTTCTATTCACGATTCAATCGAAGAAAGGAAATTCCATTCAATACGCCCTTATCCCACTTTTATCTCACAGTTATTCTGTGCTTTTGATTGTAATAGCAAGTGAAAGCTTTCCCTCTACATTTACACTACACTTACACCTGAATCTATTATGGAAACCGAGTGTGATGCTGCCAGAGGAAGCTGCGTGTAAGTAAACTAATGGAAGGAGCATTTCCCACAGTCAGATTCCAAATTAACGAGTATCTACATTGAGTGGGTCACAACGCAACATTAATTTGAAGTTCTATATAGGCCCACTATGTACACTACATCTGTAGCAACATCCTCCGTGAATACATTGTAGTTGTTATTTATTTATGCATGTAGTAGTTACCTTTGCTGAAGTCAAAGAACTCATAACTTCTACTCGCATACTCAAACTATTGATCTTTTCATGATATTTATGTAACAAAGTGTCTCTTTACACAGTTTATGTGAATGTACATACTTAGTCTCTTTGAATTAATTAATCTTTCCATTAGGCGCAACCAACTTACCTAACTATTATATAAACACATTTTAATGCAGTTGTTTAGTTACCTACCTACAATATTACTTAACATAAGCTTATGCCAGAGGAACTTCACTTGGAATCTAGAAAATGACAGGTAATAAGCCACCATAAACAACTTTCTTATTATTGTAGTGCTTCGTCTTTTGTTCTGAACTCTTTCTCTTATTTCTGAGAAAGGATATTATTATAAAGAATATGAATGTCATCTTTGTATTGTGTTCGAATAAATAGCGTTTCAAGTCAACTGAGACCACTGGAGCGAATGATGACTATTCTGCTTCATGGATTCCCATTTCTCCATGAGACTAACTTACCTCTTCCTTTCTCAAAATGGTTTGTTTGGTTAGAATTACATAGTGTACTAAAGCAGTACACTTTGCTAAGGCTTACAAATAATAAGACTATAAGACAATGAGAGTCGTCTGACAATTATTGAAATGTAGTGACAATTTTCCAAGGAAAAAATGCTAATGCATGGTTTCTAACTATAGAGATACAGTCATTTTTACATGTTTCATACACTGTAATGTAAATATAACAATCGAAGTACTTACAAAGCTCGTACACACAAAGAGATTGTCCGTATAAAATTCAAAGCCTGTAGGGAAGGGAAATATTGTGCATTTAGTATTTCATATAAATATATGTACACAATTTCCAAGTAATGTTAGACTAAAACAAGCTGATTCAAGTCCATATAACATATAAACTCTTGGTAGAATATCACGCAAGGCAGAAGCATTCGATGGAATTACATAGAAACGGTAAACCTTGTAAAATAAATATGGTAGCGTCTTGAGATTTGTATTCGTTAATGTTAAAGGTGTACCTGACTGTGTGTTCACCTATTTCTAGTTAATGGGAAACTAGATTTATGGATAAGAAAGTAATCTGGTGCATTGCATACTTCCTTTCCTGGAATTGCACAATAATGACAGTAGAAGTGGTGCCATTCCAAAAGAAAACCAATGAAAGTCAAAGAGAAATGTGACGGTTGCATGGGCATGCAACAAAACCATGTACTCCTTTATCATTACTTGCTCTCATGAATACAATGCACTTACTTTGTCCTTGAGTACACACAAATAGTCTTAATATCTTACAAAGTCCTTACTTATGTGTTTTGTTTGCATGCGAGTTAAACTGCAAGTCGTGCACAGGTGAGATATTTATATTCAATACAAGTCAGTCGTAAATGTTTTCCTTCCATAAAGACCGTATCTTCAAAATCCAGTGTTAAATGTTTATTAGTATAAACAATTATATAAACTCATTTCATAATTCAATTAAAAGTTCTTACCTCAAGTTATTATCCGTAGATCGATAATTATTATATACATACTTACAATTTGTATAGCACATTAATATATTATACAATAGAGTTTTGCACTAAATCGATTGATGCAAACACTACGAATTACTAGTTCATTAATACACTAAAGGTATTTGAGTTTAAAATATTAATATTATATTATAAATCTTATCTGAAAGCATTAATTTGTATAAATAAAATAATATTTACCTTGGTTGGTGTTAGTATAAGTACCTATGAATTGTCATTGTTTTCTCATACATACCCTTATGAATTTGAGGTTCCCATATCCTCGATCTCAGTCAATTGCAATTTGCAATCGCATGCTACATTACAATTCAAAGTACAAAATTATATGAAATTATAAATGTATGTTGTAGTTTCCGCCATGTCACACGTTTGTTTTAGAAACTGACATTCATTTCCTTAGGCTTTCAGAATTAAATTATTTCTTCATAATAGGTTCTTTTACAGGTATTTTATAGGTATATTTCATAACTCCATTACAGTTTACAGTATAAGAATTACGGATATCTAATTTGATTTGAAGGTGGTGTAAATGTCAAACGTACATTATGCCTTATTACGTCTTTATCAGCTTCCACAAATTATACCGTATTATTGGCGATTCATGCTGGAAAGAATCAACTTAGGTAGGTAGTCTGCAAATTTCATGAAATGTGCATGTGCAACTCTCCATATACAGATACCTGTGGGAAATTCCGGTATTGAAATGAACATTTGAGAGTAATTAGTTTCAGGTAGTCAGTTTTAATGACGTGTATCTACTATGTATATACAATACATGTTATTAGGTACTAGATCCTATTCGAACATAATACTAGGCATTAAATGTTTGTCCACTTCTTTGAATGAAGAAAAATGTAATAAACATAAAATTATACATTTTGTGAGAGCTTGTACTTGTACAAGCTCTCACTCTGTAGCATTTTATTTGTAAATAAAATGCTACAGGGGGACAAGTACAAAATATGTACTGCACATAATATGGACAAGAGTTTGTTCAGAACCAAATGCGGACAAACGGCATAGGAAACCATTTTTGTACAGAGTAAACAACTCAACCGCACAGAACCGCTTTGAGCTTTACCAGGAAATAAAACATGTAATTTGTAGTGACTGGACCACTTTATCCACATGCTATTATAAAACCATACATCTAAATTCCAATATAAAAATGTTGAAAATTAAATGCTTTATTGATTGTGACAGCATGCTGTTCCATTGTTTATAATTAATTGAGGGAGCAATTGACAATTAAACTACTGTAAATGACTGTGTAACAGCTCACGAATTTACTTGCCTAAATATGTTTACATGCATTATAACAAAAATAAATGTTACTTTCTTAACATTAACTTCTTGTCCAATCTTTCGAAATACAGCCGGTTTAAACACAACTCTTTATACCTTTATGGGAATAACGAGGTTATCTCTGTATTCCCTTTCATGGTATTAAAGCTACAGTCATTTCATTTCCAATTGGGCTACATAGTTATTAGTTACCTAAAGAGGCATTTTCAGGCATTGTAGAGCACAGCCACATTATATACTGCCCTGCCACTATGAACTACTGCTGGAATTTATGTTAACGTATAATAAATTCATAACTTCATTGTAATCTCATAAATGTAAGTGATGCAAGTATAAGTGATACACTTAACAAAGTTCAACTTTACTAATATAGTTATACTCTGCACCTACAGCTAAATACTTGCAATGTTAAAATTAGTAGGTTTCCTTACTCACATACATACATGTATCTTTACAATGTTCATTTATGTAACAAATTGTATGAAAATATTATGCTTTTACTATTCCAGATGTTGTGTAACGTAAATGTAAGGTACATGTAAAAGAACATGTAGAACTCTCGCACTAAAACTCTGACATAAAAATTATGAAAGCGAAAGGCATTTTTTATCCGGAGGATGCAATGCCACATTCCATTCCATAACATAATCTACATAACGTAACAACACAAAGAGACCTTTAAACCATATTTGGTTGTAATAATATATTGTAATAACACAGCACGAGCAAGTATCCGTCTTGAACAGAAAAAATACTCTCCAAATGTAAAAAATATTATCTCGAGATATAACAGTGTAAAGTTTAATGCATACAAACTACCAGAGTCGTGGATAGTTTAAGATGGTTTAAGTACACGATATGAAGGTATGCATGGTCATAGACACACCGAGAGATCATCACAGAATGTTTTCAACGTCTGTGCATGTATCATAAAGTTTCACAGCCAAGTCAATGTACACATTGCCATTGCCCGAAGGGTGAAATAGCATCGAAAGCTAAAAGACTCGACTACTACATACTGGCGTGCCATGTTATATCGTGTATGACTGTAAGTATGACCAAACGAAACCGTAGGAAAATCATGTAAAACTATTTCCTTTGTAATAGTACTAACGAAGCAAAAAAACAAATGAAATGCTAAGTAATGCATACAATGTATATTATTCATGTATATCTTGTGAACATTCAACTTTTCTAATCTTTGAAGATTACAGTACAGTCCATAACACACAGTACACGCAAAGCAGCATACTGCCTCGCCTATAGGTATGGCATGTATGTGTAGTACTGTTGTGAATTCCTTTGAAAGGTCTGAATTACTTTACGAAGGAACTCATCTACCTACCCACTTTAATCGTACGGATGCCTCCTCTTTTACAGATTTCTCCGAAAAAAATTATTTTTAATTTAGAGGTACCTATGTCACAGGGTAACACTTCTGACATGTACAAAATTATCTTTTTCAATAATGTTGTTCACAATCTAAATCGCAAGTTAGTTAAAAGGTACTTAAAATGACAATATGTACTAATAGGAATTACAGACGATTAATTGAAAGGTTCAATTACATTGAAGAAAAAGATAAATTGTAATTCGAAGTTCATGAAAGTAGCATGTGCATTATAACAATACAACACTATCCTCATTTGAACAATGTCTTATGGATAAAATATTGGAGGAGTTTTATCCATATTTGAGAACTAACAGTGAAATGACAAATAAAAATAAGTTCTGTTAAACTGAAAATGCGTAGGTACATAAGCTGCGACTTCAACTTTTTGGCCTTTAAATAAACAGCCAGGGTCAGTTTTCAAAATGAGTTTAATTAGAAAAACGAAATGTAATTTGGAATCATGGGTGTTAGATCAACCCCCATGTAACTTAGACTGGCACAAATACTTTAATAACTATTACGTAATTAGCCAACAGTGTAATTGCTACCACAATACAAAATCGAATTAGTTATAGCAATAATTTATTTTCAATGGAAACATGTTCTTTTACTTACATGTACTTGAGTAATACTTGAGAGTTCAAATAGAATATAGTACTTGTTATACAAAAATGTTTTTAGTATAATAATAATATATAAATATCACAGCTTTGTAAAACAAGATTTTTAAGATCAGACAGTATTACGGTAGGAGAGTAAGAATATCTATCACGAAAAAATGATAGTTGAATTTTACTAATAGTAAATCCAAAAAGCCTTTTGAGAAACGTACATTACAATTATTGCAATTCAGTGTACTCTAAATTGCTCAGTGAGTTGAGACAGTTGAGAGTACACAGTCGATCACCGCTTGAATACATGCCCACTTACCATAGTTGCAACAGACAAAAACGGATGTACCCAAGTGATGATCGGCTGTGTACTCACTGAGCAATCTAGAGTACACCGAAAGGCATTAATTCGGTTTCAAACATCAGAAGATCTTCCATCTTCTTTTCTCAGTTCTGGTACAGTTGCTTCTCGATTTTCATACATCCAAAAACCATTAAAGTCTGTCAATATATGAATCACAGTTTCTCCACAGCCACTGTGCAAAATAATGACACCTGATTAGAAATTCTAATTTTGATTTAGTGTTTAATGTAGTATAATTGGATTACCTTTGCAATAGATCTTGTAGTGTAATTTTTACTGGGTTTTTCGGTTTTACCATGTCGAAAATTTCATCTTTCACATCTTCGAATAAAATTGGCTCGGGGTAATGACTTTCCATATACTGATGAATATCCTGAAAAAATAATGCAAACAAACATGACGACAATTTAACACTCTGTTAGTCAAAGAGAGGTAAAACTTATTCAAAAATGAACGTTCACCTTAAAGAAAAAATGTAAATCAAACGAATTTAAATAGCCTTTTTGATCAATGTCCAGAATCCGAAAGAAGTATTGTATAGACTGAGGTTCTTTCCGATTTTCCATTGCTAATACAAAATCCAAATACGTGCGGTAGTCCATTTCCCCTTCAAATGTTAAACACTCCTGAAATACTCTGTCGACGAAAGTTTCTGTTAGAGAGGCTGATCCACCAACATAGCTAATATAATGTAAAAAGGGAAAATTATATATCATATTTAATCACTAACTGGTACACTACAATCCGAAATGGATAATATTAAATCAATTCATACTTAAGAAGCTCTTTCTTGCTAAGCATTCCATTGTGGTCAGTATCTAGGTTTAAATATCGTCCGTATGCTTTCATTGTAGATTGGACTGAAAACCAATTGCATTCCTTGGGGGGTTCTTCGTCTCTAAGCTAAAACATATGAACAAAGTACGAAATTAGCATTTAGTGATCGTTTTATTGTTCAAAATCACTAGTATCTCATTGTTTACATATTTAACACACATATTATAAATATATGTATGTTGTTCAATATGTTTAATTATTATTCTTACATCTAAAAGATCGTCGATGAAGCCGCAGCATAATATGTCTAATATTTTGACTCTTCCGGTTCTGTTTTGATCCAAGAAAAAGAAAAACTTTCTCACGGCTGTACACACGTAGAATGGCAAAAAGGTTTGATCGAGTCCACTTAGTTGAACCAATGTGGGGATCAACTCATTGATATAACACTCCAAACCCTGTCGAAATGATACATAGAACCAAAAGTTAAGCATAGCATGGATAGGTTTTAACATTATCCCTATACAAAGAAATACGATAATATGTGCCTATTAGATTACAGTTCATTTCAACAATCGACTACAACTAGACTAAATATAGTTTGCAGTGCTATAATCGTCTCTCTTTCCCTCTAATACTTCAATTGTTGAACGCAAGTTAATTACTAACAGTATTATCAATGTACCTTGACGCATTGGTATTATGCTTTCATAATCTGTTCATAATCCTCTTAAAAATATTGCCTCTCCATAGATATTTTGATATTAACCAAAATATTAGCTTACATTTAGTACATAGAAGTGGGGCCTTGTAAGGGCGTACTTTTGTTCTAATGAAGAATGAAGAAATAAACATAAATAGACATCGATACTAGATCGTCAACCTATTTTAACCCTAATAATTATTAATTATACATATAATAAAAAGATAAAAATCAACAAAGTACATACCGATTCTTTAATAAAGCCTCGGCCAGAGTCATCATAAATAGATAAGCCTACCCGAGTTTGTTTTAACCATGTCTTCCTCATTACGTAATTAAATAAAGTCCTCACTGATACACGTCCATACGGGTCATCAGTAAGAAGCTTCATAAATACCTTAGGCGTTAACAGTTTTCTAAAATAAATAAACAGTCAACATTAATTATTTTCACTGCGATAGTAAATTCTTGTATATAAAAGAGGTTTATTTAGCTTACTTAGATTTATCATTCAAAGCTGAGACAACGTTTTTAAAATCAGCATAGTTCATGAACTTTTCCTCGTTCTGTTCGCCTGAAAACGGAGGACTAGCATGTTTTTCCAATGTCATATACAGGTCCTAAAAAAGTAATTGAAGGATAAAAAGTTATTACAAAACGAAACAACGCTTACTAACTACACTTACACAGTACACTATATTATGTCATTATAAGTAATAAAATAACCATGCTTAACTTCAACCTTTGATTAGTTATGTAGTCCTTATTATTTATTAAATTACTATATTTGACAGTGATTTATTTTATTTGTTAATTAATCTTAGCGTCAAATTGAGAGCACTGTCAACTAAACACACGCATTAGAAAAAATAAATGTAATCAGTTGCTAAAATGAAAATATGCAAATCGTTTACTTGGACCTTTATTTTTGATCAGAATAAATAAATAAATTGTAGCAGCAATATAATCAAAAGACAAGAAAAACTCACCGTTAATTCGTCGTGATCAAACAAATCTTGGCTCTTTTTTAATAAAAGTAACTCTCTAGATTCTTCCCTTATTTTTGTTTTCATAAGTTCGTCGGTACTAGGAATCTGTAAACAAGGTAGATTAGACGCTCATAAAAATTACTCATACAGATATGCAAAAAAACATTATTTTGGTATAGTAGTCTTAAGGAAAAATAATGCCAATTTTTACCTTTGAATAAAAGGGTGGAAATGCTTTTTGATGATACTCTATCATGAATTTTCTCACACATTCTTCTTCCTCCGGAACCTCCCAAGTATCTAAAATTGAGGATTTTACTTCGTTGCTACTTTCTGTTATGCTTAGCTTCTCTAATCGCTCTTTTAACTGGAGCTTCAGATTGTCCATTTTATTTAGACTAGTCAACTTTTTCTAGCTTATGAAACTGGAACCTGGAAATAAAGAAAATAATTGAAATATTGAATATATAATTTTGGAAATTCACAGCATATAATATTGAAACTAGAATAGAGTCATTTACTTATTTGAAACAACTGTTTGAAGAGGGATTTTAACACACATTATTTTTACTTTATGAAAGCTTTTTACGTACTATAATTAATTTACATTTACATGAGGCCTGCTCTTCACAGCGCAGATTCAAATTCAAGGCAATAAAAAAATTATCTATTGCCTTTTATAACTATTGCAAATCATTACATGCAAACAGAAAACAGCGTAGCACTTCATGCACTTCACTTTATGGTAAACAACGATGAACGAAAACGACAAAAGGATTATGTTATAAAATTATTTTGTCTACAGCTGAACTGAAACTTGACAGAAATTATATCAACAAAACATTTCAAATGTGTGTCTTCCCGCCAAAATGAAACAGATGAGTTATTCTCATGTGACTAATTTTACACAATTCTAACCCGCATACCAACCCGAAACAAACCCGAACACATAACGAAATCATTAAGAAGGTAGCCGAATATTCAATACAGTCGCAGTCCTATTGAGTGAGCAACCAACTCTTTTTAATAATTGCCAATTGTAAGTTGGTCACTGCTCTTGGATTTTATCAGTATCTATCACGAAAAACCTTGCTTTAGTAAACGTGTCAATCAATTTGATGTCTTACATAATAATCAATCAATAATTATCACAACAATAAATTGAAATCAAAATTTTAAATAAATAAAATACATACGAGGATACAATTATGTCTTACATAGTAATCATTAATTATTAAATTAATAAATTGAAATCAAAACTTTAAATATATAAAATGCATAAGAGATCCTCACTTATATTTTATATGCAAAATTATTTTAAAGTACTATCCAGGGTTTTTTAAGTTAAAAGAAATTTAGTGATCCTAATGAAATATTTAACATCTCATTTTACATTTTGAATAACAATAATCAGTAAATATGTCAGGTTCTAAAGTTAAAATTATTAAATAAGCCACTGGATTATTATGATTTTAAGGCGTCTGATAATGTTAATTTTTTTTCTTCGGCTCTCTTCGCTCTGCAATGTTATGTTGAGTAGTGTTGAAAGAAAAAACTAAAAAATTTGGTGATGTGCGAAGATTACATGCATTTAAATATAATTGCTTTAAAAGTTAAATGATGGTTGTTGTGATTGTGATAGAAGTTCAAGGTTGTCATTAAAGTTTTTAATTAAATCAAGGGTGAAGGGACAGGAAATGAACCTAAAACAACTTTCATCTTTTCATTGCTCGTTATGTCGTCATAATAAGTAAATGAACATGAATGAACGCGAGAATTAGACAATAACATTCTATTCTAATCTAAAGTGTGTGTCAAAAGATGTTTACTGTTGACTGTTTAACGACTTACTAAAACAGTAAAAAGTATTTGAGTAAAAAATGTCACTTTATTTATCTTGATTTGAATAAGATTTGATCAGATTATCAGATACGCTCACAAAACAACAAAATTACTGTCCGAAAATGAAACTGCGTTTTTAAGTTGTAAATTATTCACTACAACAATAACAACAATACAACTACAAGTGCCCAACTCATAACTAAATTCATGTATAGTTTGGTTGGCGAATTAAAATAAAGGTAATTAAAAGTGGAAAAGTGTAGCACTCATTTACTATTTAATTATTGATTATTGTATGAATTGATCTTGGTTTGCCTACAAACAAGTTAAGATTGGTCCTGCAAATATAAAATCCTTTCATCATTTGGCTGTCAGCTGTTGAATTACTTAATTTAGTAATGTAGGATTGTATTATCTGTTTTGCCCGAAAAGGTAAATCGAATACTAGTTATAATAGTACACTCGTGTATATTAAAAAACTGTTAACCACTTTCATCAGCGGAGCGTTTAGTGCACTATCTATACAAATCGTTTATTGAAATAGAAATAAAATAAATAATAAATACCTTTTTTTCGTGTTGACTTTTCAGTTAGAGCATCAGAAAAACGAAATGTGAGATTACAACCAAAACCATCACACAAACTGCGATTATCACTCATGGGTGAAAATCTTGTGGTAAGTTTTATGTATTACTTACTATATTTTACTTAAGTCTTTTCTTACCAAGTATATTTATGAAGACAATTTATACTATTTTTTCTGTTTTTTGATACAGCAATGTTGAATACACTCAAAACTAGCGTTTAAGTACTTCGTTGACACTTTTCGATGTGAAATCAGTGTTTACTGATACGTTAATGTCGATACAGAAAGTGGAAGAATTGCTTAATCAGAAAAATGTCACAGAAAACTAAACCATTGAACCATGCAACGTTGAGTATCACATTGATACTCGTAGCTTCAATAGTATCAACTGAAGCCGCTTACCTCCAAGTAACATCAGATCAGCCAGCTATCTTAGATTCAAATGTGACCTTTGTCGCCCGGTTCAATCCCAGTGACCACTTTTTCAGTTATTTCGATATATATTGGGTAGAAAATCCGTTTGGCAGACAGCTTACTGCTAAACTCAACAAAGACAACAATTTTACGTCAACTTGGTCTCTCTCGTATTCAAGTAAAGCATATAAGCCCGGGACGTACGCAGTTACCACAACAGTACAATCAGTGGTCTTCAGGCATGAAATTGCTGTACAAGTGACAACTTACAACATCACAGAAAACTTCACGGGTAGTATAATAATCAACCAACCAGGGGTTCCCAGGGTTGATCCTGATGACGTTTCGTCTAAAAATGAGACGGAATTAGCCGTGAACTTACACGACCCATCAAAATTCATTGATGAGGCTTCTAACATCACTTGGTCGTGGTACAACCAAACATCTTTTATAGCAAACACAACCACGCCTAAGTTGAAATTAAACTTAACACAGGAAGGAGAAAATTATGTAAATGTGTCGTTAACGGCATTTTACAATTTAAAAATGGAAAATAAAACTGAAACTGTTGTCAAACATGGATTTTTTGAAACAAATGTTACGGTTAAAGGTATTAACTTCTTTTAAAAATAGTTTATTTGTATTTCTATTGTAACGGAGCATCATGGACAGAGATAAAAGTAAGGGAGCGTGCATATATGACGTCTGCACTTTAGGGGAGGGAGGGGGTACTGGAAAATATGACAAAAACAGACGGTGGGGAGGGGGGGTCTTTGGTTTCATGACGTCTGTAAGCTTACTCTAATGGTAAAGCCAGCTTCATCTGGGTTACGATACGACATCGAAACGAATACAGCATCTACTAAAAGTATTTAACCGCGGGCGATAACAATACAGCTAAATTCATCGCATTCGCGTTTAGTATCTTTCTTGATACACCATATTTTATTATTCATCCGTCACTTTTATTAAATCCCAGTTAAATTAACCAATAAATAATTAGTATTTAAACCCAA
>JAQFYB010001333.1:0-33911 GCA_034694085.1 Pogonognathellus longicornis | reverse complement strand
ACGGATAAATCCGGTCTCCCAGTTTTCAGTCGGAAATATTCCACGGATATTTCCGGCCTGCCATGGTAAAGGGTTAAAGTTTTATTTGACAGCTTATTGCATGATACACGACAAAGAATCGGCTACACCTCCAACAGAATGAAAATTAGAAAAATCCCATGCGACATTTCTTTTGCAGTGTATGAATTGAAGTGGTATAAATGTCGTTAATTTTATGTGGTTTTGACTTTTGCATGGTGTGGCCACACACACTTATTCAAAGAAATGAGTCTGGTGGTAGTCTGGCTTCATGTGCTACAATATTGCTTAGGTGCTTTATAATGACAATAATTTACAACTTTTTTATGCAAATGAGTTGGATAATTTAAAACATTAGTTCATGTTCATGTGTTGTGTGTTTTGTCGCATACGCTGTGTAGTGATTGCTGCATGCATATCTTAAAATATATTGATAGCGAACAATTTTTGAATAATTGAAGCCATTAAATCATGATTACATCATTCATTTCCTTTATAAAATTACTTTTGGTTTATAGCATTTTAAATGAAATCTGGATTGTAGTGTTAATTACAAAACTAACATCGAAAAGTTCGAGCTTAGTTATGTATTAGATGAATTAATTTTCTAAATTAAGTTACTGAATGTCTTGAGAGTTACGGTTCTATGTTACTTTTCTGCTTACTGGAACTACCACTTGAGCGATCTACCGGCAGATTGGTGACTTTCATTCTTTCCAACATCGTCTTTGCTGAACCACAACCCGGTTATTTCTTCATTTTTTCCATTTATCTTTAGTTTTTAACTCGATTTCTTATTAAACAGATTGATGCAACACTAATTCTATACTTTCAACGTATTATATAGTTGGATAGTATAGCTAATGCATAATATGAATTTATATAGCTAGGTAGGTCTACTATAAAACTTAAATGAGAAAGACTATTTTGCAAACAATCACTGTATTTTCACCTTTTATCTCATTTTTGTGATTCTTGCATCAATTTGACTCATAATCAGAATTATACAAGCTTAATATTAATCTCCACCTCGAGCAGTTTGTAGGTAGCAATTTAAATTGCACATTAAATGAGGTTAGTAAGGAAAAGTAACATAGGTATATACGTCATGGATTCTGAACTGTTTGAACCTAATTAATTTTATAGTATATTCTTTTTTGCTTTGTACACAGCTACCCAGCTTTCTAGTATGTCTGTTTTAGGTTCGTTTAACAATCCATTTGTATTTATACTTTTACTAATTTTAAGTATATTTATTGCCTGTATCCTGTGCCCATTAAGGACCATTAAGGGCAAAGAAAATATAACATTTTCTATGGGGTACCTATATGCAGAGACTATAGACACCCTACTAGATTAGATACAACATGTTCTTTATATCTTTCTTTTCCTTCAAATTAGTTATTGTGTAATGATATTATATAGGAAGCCAAAATAAATGCAATTCCAGCGGGCATGGAATCAGAATGCAATATGCTACAAACAAGCAAAAAGGGAGAATAAGAAAAACTTCTTGCAATTAGGTCTATGTAAGAAAAGTTCTAATAATTCTCTTTGACAAATCGCAAATTACATGTTACGGAGAAAATAGTCACATTAATGATTTTTACTCTCCTTTTTTACCTGTTTAATATAAATTTAGGTTTTTAAGACAACTTAAACACAGCATTTTCACATTATTAAAGCCTTATCCAAGCACTAACGTAAAAGTGTTCATTCACGTATCACATGTCGCAATCTACACATTGTTAACTCCGGAATTCTCGTTGTGTCCTTTATTATCGCAGTGTTCGTACCCGTGTTTATTATTTATTTGCATACTTGTTCATTTGGTTGATGTTGTCGCTACTTTTGTACAGTTTTACCTAAAAAATGTAAAAAAGTTTATTTCGTGCAAGTTCAAGCAAGATATAATACTCTAAGGCAGTATACACATGAAATTAATTAACCTTCACTTCTCTTTATGGAGAATAATTGTAGATTGTTAACAGTACCACCAAATAATAAAATATGACCTCTGTTTTGCAAGTATATCAGGGAAAGAATGTCTATATGTAATATACAAATGTCAATCTATACTTTCATACCTGCAATTATACAATCCATCTAAACTATTCAATAGATTCCAAGGAAAATCATAGCCTGTGTACAAGCGAATATGAAATGATTAATTTAAGCCGTCTAGCACTCTCTCGTGTTGCATACATACACATACTTCATATTATAACAAACATACACAAAGGGGTAGACCACAATGTTACACTAGTAATAATAATCACATTCCAAAGTAAAACACAGTTTTCGTACAGAACACGCGTATAAAGAAGCATTTGCAAATAAAATGCAAGAAAGTGCTTACAACTACCATTTCCTCCTTTCTACTTTTAATTACTACTTGCAAACTGAGAAAATTTGCATATACAGTCCGAATACGTACTCGCAGTCTTAAAACTGTGTGTTGTTGTGTTGTATTTGATTTACCTTCCCTTTTGTTAATATTAACCCACACGTAGTATAAAATACAAATAATACACATACTACACAGCAGCCCAAACACTTTGACTACGTAGCAAGTAAGTAGGCACCTAAGTACGCAGTCATGAAACATTACAGAAAATCTTTTGAAAGTTGCTTGGTTTATCTAAGCATGACTATTAGCATGGTTTATTAAATAAATGCTAAAGGTAAATACATCTATGTAATATACTCTTCAACTCTTTGTACGGCACCTGCTTCTAAATAGCTTACATTTTCTGTGGCTACCAAGACCATGCTTTATTTGCACTTATCAGAATTCCGCACGATCTAAAGGCGGTCATGCATTGCATTGCATTATTGGTCTGTGGATACTTCACTTCAGAACTGCTTTGTGAGTATGTGTATGTCTAGTCACGTACTCTCGTTCTCAGAGGTATTCTGCACTTCCAATGCTTCCACACACAGACACTCCATTCGCATTCTACTCTACTACTTATAAGCAGCAGGTTACACTTTTTATAGTAGACGCTTTTACTTCGTGTGTATGTGTGAAAGAAAGTTAGTCTGCCTTTAGTTCTTTTTTCTCTTTCTCTCTCACTCTCTCCTATTTCATGTTATTGAATTTTTTACAGCGGAAAAAAGAAGAATAAAAGCAAAAACTTTGTAAGTGTCAATTAAGTAGGAGTATCTCACAGTTCAACCTACTTTGTTTAAATAAACTTTATAACTTGAGTAGCTTGTATATATAAACATGAATACATGAACCATTTTTTTGTTATACAAATTCTAATAGTACATATTTCCTTTTATCGCTGTGTATATAGATTGAATCTCTACAGTCGCAGCCACACTAAATTATAAGGCAAATATACAACCAATAATATTTTCAACACAATTGAATTCGATGCAATCTGTGTATAATTAGATAGGTAACCCACTAATATGTAGCGCAAATCATAAAGCTAGTTTATGTGCTAAACTCGAGTTTTTTAAAGTTCAATGCAAGCTAATTGGATGTTTGATGGCTAGAACGTAAAAATACGTGACTATCGTGTAAACTACAATTTATTCTGTCAAAATTACTATTCAGCTAGAGAACAAACATTTTTATTGTGGTAGGAAGGCGATGCGCGATGGACATGCGATATATAATGCTATACAATTCAACAATGGTATTGATTAGTTAGATATAATCAGAAATCAGAAATTCCAAATTTAAAACCGAACATTAGTTGAACACAAATCTATAAATATCCTCTCTAGTATGTTACAGTAGGTGTTCCACAGGCAATCTCCATGGACTATTTAATAATACTAAATAATATTTATAAATAAAAAATTGATTCAATGCATTTAAAAAGTAATATCACCTACCTAAGTAGTAGTGCTACCGTATGTGGTTTCAACAGGACTGATATTTTAAATAGCTTTTCTATTTTGTAGCGTAAGGAACTTAAAGATTTGAAGGGAGCATTATTTATAAGTAGGCCGTTATTGTATTCTCAGCTTGTCTACACCACTCCACGCTAATTCTCATCAATGTCCTAGTCAAAGCTTCTATGTGCAAAAGCTCTCAAATGGTTGTGTTGCTTACCTTTATCTACAATATATATACATTTTCCAAGTAACTAACACCGAAGAGAGAAGGCTTGGTAACACACAGGATACACAACAGGATAGGATAGCAATAGAAGTTGGAGAGTAGTTGTTATAATAATATTCGTATGTTGTCGCATCTTAAAGCTTTTGGTTACTTCAGTTGGATGTTTGGCTTTCATCAAGATTAAATTTAATGAGCTTGGGCTTTGACATGATACTAATTCCCTGAAGGAAAGGAAACACACAAAAGGGACGAAGAGAAAGCAAATGGAAAGTATATTATGGCAGTAGGTACATATATTTATAGTAGTGTATAAATGTTATGTTGAAGTCATGTATACTTCAGAGCAGACATCTAATTCCTATAGAAAGTTCGTTCATATTATTATTATTTACTACAAAGGCAAGCAAAGGTACACATGAATGTACAGTATGTATGTACATACATACCTACTACACACTGTACACACTCGACTGTATTTAGTTGTAGTATGGAAGTGTACACGCATGTTCTAGCATGAATAGCACATGTATTTAGAAAAGATGTGGAAAACTTGTTGTCCTTCTCATTCTCTTTGTTGTGTCGACCTCCGATTCATGCGTGTCAGCCAAAAACATACACACTACACATACAACAGTACATGCTATGCCGCAACATCAATGTACTTAAGAAATACCACGCTCTGTCCCTATTGTACTTACACACAAAACAAAAGATGATTGTCCTTTCTCATCTTTACAAGACTTTGCTTTGCTTTTATCTATTAAGCTTAAGTATTAGAGACGTGTACTTAATACGCTCTAATTAACTCTCTTTTCACCAACAGAGTGGTCATTATTATAATGTTAGTTATAACCTTCTTAATTTTCATTTTCAGAAGACATCCGCTATTTGATTTTTAATGCAATGTCTTTTCTCCGTATTAAAATGAGTTATTCAAAGAAAATAACATAAGTGTTTAATATATTGCATTTTTGCATTCACGACAATAAGTGCAGTATTAACCAAAGTAGGTATACAACAATATTTTACTTCGCTTGATCGAGAGAGAAAGCATCATATTTTTAATTGATGTATAATTGATAGACTGATGGATGCCATTATTGGTATTATCGAAAAAATGAATTTATAAAGCCAATAGTTAAAAACTATTCACAATAGCAAAAAACTCAATGTTAACAAATGATTGCCCTTAAATACGGGGTGTAATAAGAAAATTGATAGGTATAATATAGGAAATGGAAAGATTGCAGGTTGTACGGAGGTTACTCGCTCTACAATTCTCAGTACCTAGTAAAGTAAGTACTTCATTTCATGGTGATGAATTAAAATGCATGAATGAGAGCAAAATGTACAGGTTGCAATATAAAATCTATTCTTTGTGAAAGAGGGTAGGTACTACAGAAATAAGTAGGCGTTTGTCACACAATGAACAATTGATTTTTTTCTTATTCACTTCCAATTTAATTCAAAGTTGTAATTCAATATCTACCTGGGAGCATTCGCTATGCATTGTCAGTGTGTATTCTAGTCTAAGTATAGACATTGGACACACAAAGGCTGGTGATTATAAGAAATGTAAGTTAGTTTTTTTACATAGGTACAGAATGTACAAAAATGTCATACGACCCTATTTCATAGATACCTGTACAAAAGAAAGCTAAATCACTAAGCTGAGGCGTCTGTCAGAATGAAAAATGACAAGTTCTACATCAACTAATATCAGTATAGCTCAAACCATTTCAATATTCCCCTGTGGCAATATATTATGCCGTGCTCACACAAATTTTTATCGCTCTCTTGCTCTTGGCGTCTACAACGATACTCCTGATGTTGCTCCTCCATAACAACTAACCTCAACGTTGCAGATCCCTGAGCAAAAATATAAACCTCCGTTAAAAAGCCTATCAGTCAACGGCATAGAGTTGAAGTTAACTTACTAATAATATTTTGGTAGAGCATACAAAACTTGTATTGAATGTTTAATAACTTATTGATACATATCAATATTTAATGAACTTACATAAAGCAAAAGAAAATGCATGTGTCAATGGCATTAAACTTAAGTTTAATTTTGAACTCTCCATAAATATTGTCCTTACACTGATCTAGTACTTACTTACCTATCTGTATTTGTACATGGAAAATCCGTAAATGTATTGATTAAAAAAAGCGAAACCGATTAGCAAACATGTTTTACTATCTGTAGGCTATCTACCTACTTTTTACTTCATATCATGACTTAAATAACTGTGTCAATATCAATAAGCATTCGAATTTAAAATATAAAATTGACCCTAGGTCTAATAACATTAAATTCGGTGTTTAAAAGAAGTCAAATTGCACAGCCAATTCAATAATTAAAGTAGCATTTTAATATTCGTAGGATTAGTTATTATCTGTAGATGACTTTCTTCTACTTGAATATGGGTAATTAAAGTAGTACCTTAAAGGTAAGGCAAATAAAACTGTTGAAACCTAACGTATTGTGTTTTGCAGTAGAAAGTTAAAGTGTACAAGAGAATAATATTGAATGGCTCTACTAAATTAAAGATATCTGTAGGTTATTTATAGATAAACTACTGTAGTAATTACCACGCTGTGCTTTTCCTTCAGTTTTTTTCAAAACGTACAGAATCAATGCGGAAAAACTATACAAAAGAATTTTGATTTTTAGTCGAACAAACAGATTCAATTTTTACTGTTTTTCCCAGTTAAGAAAAGACATTATTGATTTAAAAGACGAAATAATAATCTGCTAGACATGTATTCATTATCGAGAGAAATCTTTAGTATTGTTTCTACCGACCATTTTCTAATCAGTCACTGAAGCACAAAATTAAAACGAAATGCTTTCAAAGCACTAAGTAGTAATAAAAAGCAGTGTACGCGAAACGTAAAGAAATAATGAATAGCTAGGATAATGATAACGAAACCAAACCAAGTGAATAAACGGTCCATGTAATAATAGAGGTAATAATAATATCTGCATGTTTTCACAAACTAATCCTGAATGCTCAGTAGTATTTTGAACATATTCATTGTTTTATAATCCTTGTTACAATTCTCATAAAAGATAATTCCTGTAAAAATATATTCATATACTACACCATTAGTAGCTAAACTATCTGTACCTAGCTTTACATACGAAGAGGAGTTTTCAAAGACCTACTTAATGTTAGTATACTATTAATCATTTATGAGGAAGTTATTTTCTCAGGTTTTGAAGCATAAATTTTTAATTAAAAATGCTATCCTACTACATAAAGATAGTAGGAGCTTCATGGCTCATAATGTAGTGCACCTATTTCAAGTGGATATATACGTCAAAAATAGGGCCAGTTCAATTCACTAAGTTCTTGCAATGATTGAGGTTTTATCCCAGTAATTGAAAAGTAGAAATACGTACATAAGTGTTTGCAAGTTGGTGAGTGAAGTGAATAATTATTCCTACTATAGGACTTGTGGGTCTCATACATTGTTATTATTAATGTGTGTAACTGTGTCCACCGACAAAATGAAACTTGAATGAATACCTAAGTAAGAACTGTTAAAACAACTCAAAGTGGACGATCTCTTGGCGTCAATGATGTCTTTGAATATGCAATAGGATACCCATAATTGTACCGGAGAAAATGAATTGAACTTGATACACATTTAGTATATACCTAAATATATTGTAAGGATATTCCCCATTGCTATAAGTACATTATTTATGTATACCCTACTACGGACGAGTACACATCTTACAATCAGGAATACAAAAGAGAAGATTGGTTGTTGTTAAGTACCTCACATTTTAATCATAGTCATTGACTGTTCTGAATACTATTTAGTATTACAGTGCTGTTGTGTGCAGTTGAATAACCGCAGGTTGAAGGATGGTTCGCTGTTTGTGAGGTTGTGGGTAGTAGGACTGCAGGACGAGGACGTGTAGTACAGTATGCAATGTAAAAGGATAGTCTTCCCGAATTTGTATACCTAGTAGCATATACATAACAAACATGTTATATAATAATATATAAACCCCAGTGCATAATATATAGGAAGTATTTGTCCATGGTAAAATTCTGTACTGGATTTGAATTACTAGAACGGGGAATTGAGCGTAAAGAGTGAGTCGAGTCGAGAGAGAGAAGAGCACTTTGCTCAACAACATTGTATACTGTGTTCTATAATTATTTTAAAGGTTCCAAAGGATGAATGCAAAGTAAAACAGGAGAACAAGCATCAGCGATGTATTTAACATACTTTCAACCAGTTAGTTTCACTATTATTTCAGTATTACAGCAAACTAACTCTGTGGCACACAAACGCATTCGAGTTGTATACACTGTACACTCTAGTATAACATTTTCTATACAGACAAGAACATAGTTGTACCATGTTGTATGTATTATAATGGCATTTAATGGGAACTATTGGGAATATGCATACACACACATTACGAAAGTTAATATTACAGCATCGGATACACATAGTATGATGTTGTTGGGTTGGTATATTCTATTTAATACAAAACTGTTATATACATACTTACACACATAGTGAGCATTTATATTACATAGGTACTCACACTAGTAGAAAATAGTGTTGAGTTTATAGCGAGCTGAGAAATGCATTGAATTCAGTTGTATATGTAATCATGATGGTGGACTGGATGTAAATTGGGAAATGTAGAGAAAGATGGATTGTGGGAATTGAGAACCGTAGGGTAGGAAACATGCAAACAACTGGAAAGACATGAAGAGGCAAGTCTCTCTCTCTCTCTCTGACTGAACTGCTACCATGCAACCCAGGCAAGGCAAACCAAGGCAGTCAGATATAGGCAAGGCAATCTCGTCGTCATTTGTAAATGAAGCAGGAGCCACTCGAGAGACTCATTGGATTCATTCATTCATTCTGAATTCATTGAATGAAAGTCGGGTGACAATCCATTTCAGCCGACATGACACTCCAACTGGGTTTTCATCAAGTTGCTCGTAATTTGTGACAAGAGTCTCTTTTAGTTTCAGTCTTTCCTTCCCATATCAATTTATTTCACAGATATCTACCACTATACAGAATATACTGCCACACTACATGTTCCTAGTATTTATATGTACATTGTAATGTGTAATACACTGAAAGAGACTCATACATGACATTGTAAATGTAGTTTAGTAAATGCTATATACAGTTTTGTAGTATGTACTAGAAAGCAAATAAAATGTATGAGTGTGTATTTGTATCCTATTTACTATTACACTATTACTGCATGGGCAATGTTAAACTATAGTACTGGAAATCTAGATGTTTTAGTTGTACTATTTCATTTGAATCACATCATGTTTATTAACTTGGAAGTAAATATTTGTTTAGAGTTTTATGCTCTTTTACACTTGCTTTTCTGTCTATAATGAACAATGAATGAATTTGGTAGGGGTATGTAGTACATTGTAATTGTATAGTGGCAGGTACAGTGCTGTAGAATTGGAGGCATACAAAGAGCCAACTTTGTTAAATTAAATAATTTTGAATACAAAGATATCGTAGTAGTACTTAATAAAACTAGTGATTCCCTTTCGTGGACTTTGTAATTGTGTTTTGTTAGCTTTAAATTACAAGCAAATTGTTGTAGAACTATATATTGTACAGCAGTCATTCATTATACATAGAAAATGAAGAATGGACAATTTTTAGTATTCATATCATGAGTTTCCTTCGATCTAGTATTTCTCATTCATGTTTTTGTGGTGAAAGCAATGGCACTACGGTCTTGGCATACAAACTAATGTAATATTTGTGTATTATACATACAAAAAGATACGACTACACAGACTAAAGAGACAGACTAGTTTGGGAAATATCTCTACGTCATCGTTATGCCTTCCTCTGCTACAAAATACAATACATCTCCGCTTGTCTCTCCGACCATCCTATTTACTACACACTATACTATAGTGTGGCAGTAATAGTAATGCCATGAATACAACATCCACATATTCCCTTGCAAAGAGTAATTGGTTGTCTTCGCAATCTTTTATGCATCATTTAGTCAGAAACATCAAGCAAAAAGCAGAGTGTAGCTCAGAAACACCACACAGTCCTGCACCCAACTTAGCATCACAACTCTCGCTGGGATATTTCACGCCCTGCGACGAGTCTACAAACATAATGAATGCCTAAAATACTACATGGGCAATATCTACACACGTATATCATTGTGTTTAGAATGGTGTAGTGTATGCTTTAACGTTTTCAACTATGCAACGAGAATTTCGTGTGACTTACACTAACTCTTTGCCCAAATATAAACTCTTGCGCTATCACATACAGAAAATGTATCACATATTTAAGTATGGCGAAAACTCCTCTATGGCTACATGTGTAGTATATTATAAGTAGGCATTTAAACATAATAATAGTGGTCAGTCTGTAAAGTCTGTATTTTGTATGAAATCAATTAGGTACGATATTTACCCTTAAAATACTTACACTATTGCATTTAAAAAATCATTTCTCATAGAATAATGATTTCTGCTGGAGATATTATAACCATTACGGTACACTATGTAGCAGAGGGTACTTTTCTTCTGTAACTTCTGCTTAAAAATTTCTTAAAACTAAAGCAGTTCAGTATGTTGTGAATGTATGTATGCTGTTGTAACTATTTATTTTAATCGTAAACCAGCACTTTTGTATTTATACATGACACTAATATACACTCAATGTCAGTCCAATCATTCACCTACATAAAACTGATATAATGAATGTATAAATAAATATAAGTAACATTTTAAACCGGAATTAAAGACTCAATAAAAATTCTAGCCTAATTGTAAGTTTTGTAAGTAGTAGGTAGGTGGTACAGTAGGTAGTAGGTACTATTTTATTTTTACTATGGTATAGTACATACATACCTACTTGCAATTTGCAATGATGAATTGTTTGATGTTAGTTTGGCTTTTGATAGAGATGATGCATATGTTTCCTGTGCTTTGCAACATGAAATATTCCCACCCAATTATTAAATATAATCGTAAAACTAGGTAAACTTTGAATAAAGCAGGTTTGCATCTAATAACATCATAATCTGTTTTACTGTCTAGCAGGGGATTTAAGCGTTGGTCTTGTATCCAAAACTGAACTGCTACTTTTGCCTACTACTAGCATAAGCGCAATATTAGCTCCATCACTTACTCCCATCACTATAACTGCTGGTATATGTATTCCAGCGAAACACATAAAACTTTTAAGGGGTAATACAAAGAGAAAGTTGTAACATCATATCACATTATTACCCATGATGAGAGAGAATAGATGGAAGTGAAGGAAGAGTACAGAATGTATACAGATAGAACAAGCTTACGTTGGCCTACGTTTACACACGACGCGTTTAAATATGCTGGAGATGAAAATGAAATGATTGAATGAAATCCTCCATCAGAGACAAGAGAGCCGAGCGAATCTCATTTATGTGCACAATTTAACGATGAAGGGAAGGAGATGATAGGCAGAGCAGGTTCTATTTTATTATCTCTGAGACACCCTAATTAGTAAGTCATCCTGTGCAAGGCATGTCATAAACTGACATTTGGACTTGCTTTATACGCTTTGAGAATTAAATCCTTCATCCCTCAGAGAGATTCAAATTTGCTTACACTTTATATTACACACATTCCAGGTAGCTATCTGTACGTAACTATTCTTAGTTTATCTCTAAACACACACGAGCAACCTACGTACATACACATAGTAATCATAATGTCTTCTCCCTAATAAAAACTAATCACTCATCATGCATTGTACTATTGAATACTTACTTTATCCTAGTATGATTGGCTATATACAGTGCATGTATACACAAACCTAGTTTTAAGCAATATGCAAATATTTTATGTATGGGGGTGGTAGGGTATGAATTTACTGAGTCACAGTTTTACATTTAAATCGTTTTGTCCATACTTGTACCGTGCCAACCTTTGATAAAAAAAGATTTGGATATAATGCTACATACTAATATGTACACATGTTTAACAATTCCACAAAAGAAACTTTTCCATCTCTTTTGTGGAATTCTAGTAAGAGTATTAGTAATTCTACGTTAGCCATAATGCTACTGGTTTTGCAGTTCAAATGAAGTTCACAAATACAGCAATTGGTTTGGCTACCTGAGTTTGTAATACAAGTATGTAATAACGTTGATTCGTTTTAAGAGCTTTGAAGTACGCATTATCCTTCATCTTCTGAAGATTTTTCATAGTGCATGGGGTTTAAATGGTTACCTTTTGGACCAAGAAGAGAAAGTATGTATACTACTATGCATACTATTAGCAATAACCCCAACATGTCCCTAACAATCCTTTATCTTATTTTGTGTCCATGACAAGTACTAGTCGTATGTACATTATAACTCATAAATAAAATAACCATGATGTGAGTCAATGCTTTTTCTAGTACGACAGTACCTTTCGTATAGGTTTTAGGTATGTATTGTATAAACTTCAGTTACTATATGATATGTTTGTAAAAGACTGAACAATATTTCAATAGCAGCTGTATATATGTATGTTCCAACTATCTTTCTTCCCCTTTGATGATGATACGTACGTTAGTACGTATAGACAGGATTGTATTCACATTTAGATTTAACACATCCCCAACCATCCCCATCCATGTCTTGTTGATAGGAAAATGGCGTGCATATATATATTTTGTATAATCTACATTATTATATAAGTATTACATAACATTTATTACGTGTGTAGGTACTCTTTGTACTATGGAAATGCTAAGCAAGAAGATAATATGAAATTCAAGTTGATAATGAAGGGGAGGAGGCAGTGAAGCAGTAAAATCTGCAGATTTTTCTTTTTCGCATGTCAGAAAATTTGATGATGAATGTACACGATGCGACAGGCCTCATATCTACTAAATTCTACTACGTTTGCATCCAATGCAATTAGGCAACTCTTAAGCTTATCGTTAGCTCTGCTCATCTCGGCTTTGATGGTTTTTGGTTTTATGCCTTTGTCTTCCATCCACCTAAATAACTAAGAAGAATGAGAAACCGAAACCAGCAAAGCAAGTAGAATTTTTTCACAAAGATTGTAGCGTCTTTTTAGGTTATTCGACTTAAGCGTATAGGTAGGTATAACACATACTGCTCCTTTTACTAGTTTAGCATACACACTGTCATCATCATCATCATCCTTGTCCCAAGACTAAACATTATATAATAACTACATATCCATTAAATGCATTCCCCATTCACCGCTCCTGCTCTTCAATATAAAATATATTCTACTAATATGCTTGATCAGTTTACGAAAGAAAAATGAGAGAAAGAGTAAACCTTCCTAAATTATTACATTCATCTTTGCATCATTCTCAAGACTTATTATAATACATAAACCCTAACAGTAAAAAGTCAACTCTCCTTCTTTTGTACAGCTTAGAAAAATGGAAAGTCATTAGTGTACACCATAGCACCATACGAATAAGTATACATACAATATATATAAAGAAATACTTTCACTTAAGTGTGTTCTATACTTCCATACTCTGTATACACACCATATGTAAGAAAAATTGTAAAATGGAGTGTATTCTATTTACTTTTAGTGGTACAAGAAGCTTGATGGTTTGTGAGAGCATTGAGATAGGCAGAAGAGGGGTTAGCTAGTAATGTGTATAGATATCGGTTCGCTTGTTACATTTATATGGTTTGATTATGAGTTGAACGGTTGGGGTAACATCCATCTCGACTACAATAATATACAGGAGGCTCCTTGCACTCATGTCTCCGGCTCTCACACATTTGAAATTTCTCTTTCTAAATTGTACACAAACGAGACAGTTTGTTCTCAATAACCCAAAGGACGCGGAAAACTGAATAGAATACAATAGAATAGTACAAACAATACAGATGGTGACTGTCGAGCTGTTCTCCAAGCTATTTTCCTTCTCAGTCTTCTCTTTCTCTTTCCGTATCTTAAAACATTTTCTTCATACTACATACACACACGCTACTACAGTCTATGCCCCAAGTATTCCTAGTGTGTTTGCACATTATGTGTATGTAGTACTAGCTTTCTGCAACTTTCTCTAACACACTCTTTTACCCTTAATGGTAACAGTATAAATATTATACCTAAAGTATACTACATTGAAAATGTTGCTGGTAACGTATAGCGAGGTATTACTGGTTATAGTATCATTATATTAACTAAAGAGGTTGGAAAATAGTTGTATTTTGTGTGGATGTGTGTATTGTGAGTGTTGTATGTGTATAGATATGTTTGAACGTATGTGTTGAAGAAGGATGTGCTCACAGAAAGGATAAATTGCTCTCTTACTCAATGTTGGGACATGTGGGAACAAACGACAATAAAACAAATGAGGTGCGCTTAGCGGTGGAATGCGGTGGCTTTGGCTTTCGAGATGTATATGTGTGCGGACGGATCTAGTTATTCCTTTGCCATTTTACTTTAGCCTGCTGCACAGAACTCTGTGTTAGTATTGTATGTAAGTCTAACTTGACTTTACACACACACATACTGACTGCCGTTACATATGGACTTTGAGATGTACGTATAACATGAGTGTTTGGAATAGTTCGACTATGTATGTATGCCTTTGCTTTGCTTTACATACCATAGTAGATAGTGCTAGATAGCACGGACATACTTTTTCAATCTTATACAGACGACTTGACGACTGATGCTTTGCTAAAGTAAAAATAGACTTTATCCTTCAAACTGTAGAGCAAATCCCTTCGCTTTACATTTTACTAGGGCTCTGGGCTATGTAAACTTTCAACCAGTGAAATTCTACGATCTGCTGACGTTCCAGTGAAGCGAAACAGTAATGCTACTTGTAACTTCTAATTTTCTAAGTTATTGCAATGTTTCGTCATCCGAGGGTAGAGTATGTAGCATAGAAAAAGAGTTCTTTGTGTAGGTACTTGATTTGTAGACAGCTATTAGATTGCATCTAATACTCGTATTCATCTGCTGGTGTTAACACAGCAGTTATTAAAGCGGAATAATTTAATCTGAACTGCTATTATCGTAACTGATATATACATTACATAGATGAAACAGTTCCAAGTAGAGATAGGTACTGTCTTGTTTCAGATAAGAGTAATCTTTTATATAGCAAGTTGGAATTACATAAGGTTATATGTTTACAATGAGCTAAAAATTAAATGGAGAATAGCATAATGATTAGTTTTCAAAGTAAAATCATAACGGTTCGTAGAGTTGCAATAACTTATTAAGCCCTTGCCAACTTTTCTTAATTAATTAAAAAGAACTGTATTCAATTGAACATCCATTATAATGAGAAAATGGTAGGTAATGCAATATTTTACACTGAAATTGAGCGTCTAACTTAAGGTGAACATCAGAGAACGAATAAAAGTTTGCGAAGAGACTGAACATACAATTAATTCAATGTAATGAACCTGTCTAACAGAAAAAAGAGATTGAAGGTAAGTTACATACTATCGCATGTAGCTAAAATACAATAGGAGTTCTACATACTACCTATTGGAACTTACTTACTACCTATAGCTACTTACATACTTAATACTTACCTGGTTTTACGCTCCTAACAATATGACAAAAATATATTATATCAACCATTAACCAGAAAGTATATCTTTAAAATACATAATTAAGGAAATCTCTTGTAGTTTCAAAAACTGAAGAAAAAAATCTGACCTTCCTACTAATGTGTCATTATTCATTATGAATTACACAAACTACAACAACAGAAATTGGTGCATCACATTACATCACATGTATGTGAAATAAGCTAGGAAATGTATAGCGATTCAAATAAATTCAATCAATCACTTTAGTGTGAAAAGCGGATTTTATAGAATTTCTTGCATACTCTTTCTCCCTAAAGCCCACATCCCTTTCAGCATCAATCCTATTATTTAAAGGGTGAGGAAGAGAGTGAGCGAGCAAAAGCCGGGACTGTTTACCGAATAAAAAGCTGACGTAATGTAAGTGAGGGATGATGGAACGAATTTGCGGAGAAAGCACGTGAGTCGTTTCGTTTGTATGCATTTCTTTCCACTTTATTCTATTCTCGTATCTACTTCACCGAAATGGAAACTACATCGACAAAGCGTATAAATACTAGAAGAGGAGGAAAAGAAGAAGAAGCGTGTGTGATGTGTGACTAGCTAAAGTATTAGTATAAATGTTAGTACCACACACACAGTCAGACACATATACACACATACAACAAATGAAACGCTTTGCCATATAATACACACACATACACACACAGCTTGCTTGAGAGTTATAGGATTCGTTGGAGTGACTCCGCTTTGAATAATCCGACGAGGTGGTGGTGGCGGTGGTGCGGTGTGGGAAGAGAGAGAGAGAGAGTGCGAGAAGAGCTAAAAGGAGACGAAAGGAAACAAGTAGAATGTAGTGGAGTTTTGTGTGTGTTTGTGTATAAATGTGTGTGAGAGAGAGAGAGAAAGAGAGTGGAAGTCATTGAAAGCAGTCAGAGAGAGTGAGAGAGAGAGAGGAGAAATGTTTGTAGGTCTAGACGAGACAGACGTCTCATATTGTAGTCAAATGCTTTCCACGTATTTACAATGGTAGACTAGACTCTCCATGCCATAAGACTCTCTCTTTCCATACATCGTGTGGTGGTTGAGTTGTTTGGACTTGTTACGGCAACCTAAACCAACTCAAGACAAGACAAGACACCAAGCAACAAGAAGTAGAAAAAGTATCCCACTCTCTTTCTCTCTCACAGTCTTTCCTCATATACAGGAATTACATACTAAATATACTAATACTATACTATATATACACGTACGTATGTAGTAGTGTCTCGATGCGTGTCATAAAACTTTTACGGCGTTTTGCGGCATGAGAAACGTCCTGGTATACAAAAGACGTTTTTGCATGTGGAAGCACTAACCAAGTTAGTACTACGTGGATATCTCCGTTTTTGACTTCTAGTATAGTATAGAGATGTGTTAGCTGTGTCGAGTGTAGTGTGGTTCTATGCACTCAAAACGGAAATAACGCTAACACTAGTATATAGAATAGTATGTGTATAAAGTATGTAGATATAGGTATGTATGATGTGTGTAGGTAGGTATTGGAGTGGAGTCGTATACTGATTATGTAAACGGGAGAATGTTAGAAATAGGAAGGCTACATACAACTACGAGTTTGCAGAATGCTGGAGAACTCAAAAAGAATAAATTCCTGAAAAAGTAGTTGTCAATGTATTTGTATTGTTTATACTGAGTGTATCTGTGTATATAATATGGGTTGCCTTTTCATTAAGGTATTTGTGACTAAATGGTCAGAAATGTTCGTAAGGGGGAATGTGACACCTATATAGTAGTTTTTTCTTATTAGTATTGTAAACAATACACTCTATGAGAGAAATAAACTCCCCAAGTCATAGAAAGAAATAGGGCAGATTAGATTTTAGTTGGTATCGGTTTCGGCACATACTTGGATATGTATACCGACCTATGTAGTAGGTATCTGTTGTTGTACGCTTGGCAAAAAAGAGAGGAAAGCAAAAGCAAAGGAAGAAATTGCACTACTATGTACTAGAAGAATGGAGAATCTGATGGAAATGCTCGAGTTCTTTGCCTGAATGCTTAGTGTTGCATGACTTTGATTTTGCTGGAAGAATGTTCGTCTTAGTTGATGCTACACACCACCACCACCGCCGTTTCCATTGATATCTTTGCTAGTACAACTGAGTTATATGGGTTGACTCAACTAGGCACAAGGGGTGTATACTTGTTGTTATTCCCCAGGGACAGTTAGTTGTAGCTATATGGACATAGATATTGCACACAGTAAGCCGTATATATTGTATCTTCCAATGTACCAAAATCGAAACTCTTATGAAATCTGATTATCCATACGATACTGCTGTTAAAACTTATTTTTATATCATTTCACTGTGTACCTTTCAATGTAACGACCCAACTGCTGCGTAGTATTGGTATGGCTATATAGATACCTTGTGTTCAACACAAACCAAAAATCCCTGTGTACATACCATATCAAAATTAACAACTCTTCCCTTTTATTTTATAGCTGTGTCAATACTTATCTTCTTTTCTGTTCTTCCTTCAACATGCCCGTTTTATAGTAAATCACTAGACAACACGGTTTATATAGCATTGTGTAAATATCTAGCATCGATAATACATTTAGTTTTTTCTGGAAGTTATAAAAGTACAAATAAGTGCTGCAGAAATTTTTAAAGTTTACAGCAATCCATTGTCAGTAGCGTTTACAACACAAATACCAATACAACTGTAGTTGAAAAGGAAAGCTTTAAAAAGTTTCTACGTAGGTTGATAATGGATTTTCATGCAATTCTGTGCTTACGGAAGCTCCTTGTCACTTATTGCGCTGTAAGTTAACTAATAGTTCAGCTTTAAACAATTTAGTCAGTACAAAGTGTGTCTATAAACTTTGAACTTTCAGTTTTGACCATTTAATTGTACAAGTGCTGGATGCAGCGTAGGTATAAATGCAATGCAATAGAGTGTGGATGTAGTTTGGTGATTGAGAACGTGCTATTTTATTGTGACGGTTTAAGTCATATTTAGCACATTGGCTGCGACACACAGTGTACCTACTAATTTAAACTGAAACTCTGTGCATATACTGCCTTAAGAAATAAATTTTAACTTCATACTTCTTTGTTTTATGCCTTCAGCTTGACATTTGTTTAAAAATTCACACGTGATTTTCGTATTAACAAAGAAGGCTAAACAAATATATGCATAAAATGTGAATTGATAACCATCTCTACAGATTTAAAGTCATATTTGATTTACATGAAGCTAAGTTCGTTCAGATACAGTCATTTACAAAATATATTACCTTTGAATATACACTTTAATCAAAGTAATGTGTTTCATATGTACATATAAGGTAGAGGTGTGTGTTATTCATTTGTTTTATGTAAAGGAATTGTCCTTTGCTCTCAGTAAAAGTATTTTCTTAACATATTTTCTTAACATTTGAAGTCTTGAGTTTGGCCCAGTTTAGAAAATTTGAGTGTAGAATGATTAGTTTTGACATAAATTAAAATATCTTGGGAATTTCCTAAATATAATATTTTAAAATTTCCAGAAGGTAATAGGTAATGTAGCAATTTTGCATAAAATTAGATTATCTAAAACCTTAAAAAGGTATTTCTCCTTAATTCAAACTTATTTAATGCATTTACAACTTTAAATGTGTTGGGTTAAGTTGTGTAGACAATACCCGGTATTCTCTAAATTGATATTACCTAAGAATATTACCACTGTAGCATTAGCAGGTACGATCATTCTTGCTTTTCCATATTCTGTGCAACATGTTAATAAGTTTTTAATGTAAACATTTGAACAGTTAGTATCAATGTGCATGTTGCTACTGGAATAATTTAATGAAACAATACAATAAGCTATAAAATATTTGTATAAAAAACAAATCTTGAATAGCTCATTTACATAGTTGCAACCATGTAATAATGCAATGTACCAATTTAGAGAGTGTATGACAGGAAAGTAACTTGATTATTTGCTGCTTAACAGCCGTTATGTTAAACACAACTCATGTGTTTTGACGCAAGAACAAAGAAATTGCATAATTCAACCATTTATATTATTGCTATTTACTTAGTACCTAGTACCTACAATATTTAATACCTTATTATGGTAAATACCTCGTAAAACGAAGCAGGCATAACATTTTCTCACAGTAATAGTAAAACTAAATTATTTGAGTATAAAGTAATTTATGCTATTTCTAAAATTAAACAATAGATATATTTTGCTTTGTTCTTAGCTTTGTTCTAGGTTCAGCATATTTATGGAGCTCCTAATGTATCAGATAAATAACACGTTTATGCAAAAACGAAAACATTAAAGCTTTATAGATGGATAGCGTTGCATGCAATACCTTGTTACACATGTGCAACGAACCATATAGGCACAAGTAGTATTTAAAATCAAATAATCACACTTGAAGTAAATGAAATAGAGGTACAGCTTCAGACAGACATTACAATTGATAATCTAATAATAAATGTGAAAAATTGATAATATTACAGACTGCACAAAATACTATAGGTCATTTGAACTTCAAAAATAATAATTATTTAATTTGTGTTTACCTATACTGAAACCACATTCTTCCCCGAGAAGTTTATCAAAATAATCATCACGAGTAGATTCCAAGTTAACAGTTAAAGTTTGGAAGTGGGTAACAACACAGAACACAAGTAGAAAGTGTGGTAGGAAGAGAAAGTAGGTATGTGTATGTTTGCTAAGTAAAGAGTTTGACCATCTTCCAATCTCAATTTACCAGAGGCATCCTCACAACACACAAACCAGAGCAAATCATTATCCATCTGTAAGTAGTCTTGTTGCTTATACTATATCCTCTCCGTATTATATCTGTTCATTCTCGAATTTCAAAGAAGAAATTAGATTTCTCGTCGTATTAGTTTTCTACTTAGGTTTGGCAAGTGTAGCCAAGCCATGGATATTGGACCACTCCACAATCAGTGGAAAAAGTCTAAAAAGAAAGTGAATTCAACTATCTGAAGACCAAGCAAGACCAACTCGTACTTATATTATAAGAGTTGAACAGTTAGATTGAGGCTCAGTCCTTCCATTCGCTCGCATTCCAACCAAAGAAAAAGTCAATGCAAGACAAGATAAATCAAACACAATCATCAGCTTCGGCATGAAAGAAATCGAGAAGAGTCCTACGACGAGTACTCCACCACGTATTTATACTTTCCATGTCTCCTATACTTCGATCTATACTTTTACCCTGTTACACAGTCTGTCCATAATAATATACTTAAAATAGAAAAGGGTACAACTCTACAACTACAAACTACAAGGAGAAAACTCAAAATGAATGTCTACTATCCATGCAGTAGGTGGGTACTGACTTGAAGATACTGTACAGTGTGCTGTACACACAAACACATAAGCTAAACAAGTACCTACCTACATAGTATCTATGTATATAGGTACAATTGTACATACAGTACACATAGAAAGCTTGTGCAAAAGAGAGAGAGAGAAGTATCTTGTATGTATGCCATATGTACGTAGTAGCTGAAGGAGTATCAAGGAAAGTAGATATATTTGAGTAAGTACAATGAAACTCTGGAAAAGGATGTCTGTCTGCTTGAGGATTGAATTGGTTGGCTTTTCATATCCGAACCAGAGAGAGAGAGAGTAGAGTCTGATGATTACTAAACTATTTGTAAACGGAGAGAAGGAGGAATAAAAGAAAAAGAAATTCTATACAGACAGACAAGTCAAACAAAAAAAACGGAGGAAAGCCACCAACAGAAATTTGTGTGGAGATTGAACACAATCTACTCGCGCTACCTAGTACTTACTTGCATACAGAGTAAACCAGAAACACCAAATGGGAAGGAAGATGAACTGAAAATGAAATGCTAAGCTAAAACTTTAAGTAAACCAAAAAAGTCAGACTTGACTCTCGTCAAGATATAATAGCACGACACAAACCACATCATACAACACAAAGATACCAGAGATACGATAGCGATACTCGATAACACACAACACAATATTATACAACTCAACTCTCAGAGTATTTTTATACTACTACATAGATACTTGTAAACTTGATACCAAATACCAACACACTACACACACAACAAACTCTTTTCTCGATCTTTTTAAAGTCTAAAGCTGCATGCCTCTCTGTCTGTGTTGCTAAATCTTCTTGGATGTATTGTATTGTGTTTTTTACTGCATTATATTATTTGCGTGTGTTATATACACAGAATGTAATGCAATATCGACTCTTCACATCTTTCTTTTGTGTAAATACTTTTACACACACTACCAGCTTAGCTAGTAAAATTTTCCCACAAAGTAAAATTGCTGCATTATAAAATTCTACTCTGTTTGATTCTATGGCCCAGATAACTGCTGTCATATTTTATGTTTATTTTAAGCAGTCGTATCATATCTCCGTACGTTGTTACGTAGCTACCTTTTTCAAAGTGACAGTTCTCTATATACAACAGAATGACGGAGATCAATTTTTTTAACAACGTGTTCCGTTGTACTATTTCTTACTTAGGTATGCGCCAACAAACTCGATCTTCACATCTCCTATCTGTAGCTGCATGTAATAAAGGTATACAACAGTTTCAGCATTAGGTATATACGTTTATCCTTATAAATAATGCATTTCACCACGTGTAATAATGTTAATGCTGTTAATATTCATAGTTAGCTGGGGGAAACGGAAAACTTGTATAAGATAGTAGCACTGTGTACAACTATCTATACAATGGAGCTAGAGGAGTATAGTTTAGTTAAGCTGTTTTAAAAATGAACTGCATACATACAGTTACTATTGTATGAGGATAAGGTTTGTAGTAAGTATAAAGGAAAAGAATGAGAAATTATTTCGACTCGCAGATTTGGATGGAAGTAGGGTGAAGATGATTGAAGAAAATAGTAATTTGCTCAGGCTCGCTCTTAGCAGGTTGAGCATCCAGTGGACTTGAATGTTTAATGTGATTCAGTTACATTGCCTTTTGTGGCTCTTTCTCTCTCTCTCGTTCTTACTAGCCATAGAGAAATAGAGAGAGAGATACTTGAGCATAAAAGGTATTCTGATACAGACAGAGAGTGATGGAGAAGGAGATTTCATTTTTCATTTCTTGTTGCGCCTTGAAATTTGTTTGCTCGTTTGTGTATGGTTGAGACTCTGGCGTGGATGTAGCATTGAGCCACTCTGTCGTTTCCCTGAACTAGGTATGTAGTATGTACAATACAGCTGAAACTACCATCCCGTCTTTATATTGCAGATTATACTGATAGATAGTATTAGAGAATATTGCTGTGCAGAGAGAGACAGAGAGAGGGAACACAAACCTACAAATAAGTAAAGCTAGACATGTACATGTACATTGGTGCCTTTGTATTATACAGACTTTGTATAATAGACGCAGTTGGAAGTAACGATAAGTTTTGGCTTGTATTCTCAATAGGGAGTTTTTTTTTCTCCTGAAGGCTTGTTCTTCTATACAAGTAGAAATAATATGCTTGGTAGTTTTGTAAAACATACAAGTATGTACTGTACACCTAGCATCCGCTTGAATCTAGTGCAGATACTTGTAGTTGTACTACTGTGTGTGTGTACAACTACTTGTATTAGACAGAAGATACAGAAGAACGTAATATGTAGTGTGTTGGAGTATAAGTGGTGGTTTTTTAACATGGTGTATGTGTGTGGTGTTATATGGTACAGGAATATTTTCCGTATATTGCATGGCAATACAGACAATACACTGCTACATCTACTTTCTTTTGGAGTTTACCGTGAAAAATCTTCGAATGTAATGTTGAAGGGAAAAGAGAACAAAAAATCCGACAAAGAGGAGCAAAGTAGCGTCTTAGATGAGAAATGCGATTTTGGGAGGAATTTGAAGTGGAAAGCAAGCAAGCATGTAGAGGAGAATAAAGAAGACGACTCAAAAAAAGAAGATGGAGGAGAAGACAAGAAAAGGAAGGACGGAAAGGTCACTGGAGAAAGCGAATAAGGAAAGAAGTCTTCGCCCGAGTTTCTTCTTCTCCAATGTCTTCTCTAGTGTTTGAAAGAAACAAAAGAACTGAATTTTTTCGCCTTTTCCCCTTCCAGCGTGGTATTAGTCTCGGCTTCTTGCTCTCTCTCCGCTGTCCTGTGGTTTACTTCTGTTTCCTTAAAACTCTCTCGCCCAAAATCATTCTATACCAGGAATCACTGTACAGTCACAGTGTCGTCTCCCACAGCTAGTTACACACGGGCTACACACAAACCTATTTACATTCACTGTAGTGTGCACAGCACCGTCAACCCAAACTTTCTAAATGCCTTTGACTTTTCTTATAAAATTATTTGCCTAAAGGATATGCTTACACAAATCCAGTTAGTGATGCGTATTGACACTTCGTGTTTATACTAAATTGCCGTACAAATTCAATGACAATAATATGTCCACTAAACCGTAGCTAAACAGATTCACGACATTTTCTCGTAATTAGTCATAATATACAATTTTTATTTTTATGATTAGAAATAACCCGTTCCATTTTCAGGTACATTATATTGCAAAAATTCTAGTATAATATTGTAACAGTAACAATTAACAATGATAAATGTAGACACAGAAGAAAATTATTTTACCTTTACCTGATACATGTTTTTGTCAAATACAAAAGACATATAATAATTACCAATACCCCAATAAAAATATATTACACTAAATTAAACAGGTAATTTCATGAGAAAGGTGCAGGTAATGGTTGAGTGGCTTGTGTATAAGTGCAAGATATATACTAAAGCACATTTTTGTATGCACTAATTATACTGAATTTTCACAAAATAGTTCACAAATTAAGGCATAGGTATTAATTGTTATAGCAAATACATTGGATGCGTTAATTAGAATAGAACTACTTACCTATATAATACAGAAAATTAAGTGAAAGCAATAGAAAGGGAGAAAAACAATAAGTATCTCTATATCTGTACCTAACAACAATTGATTTTCGGCATGCAGAGCGACGTAATAAAGGTTGAGGAATTTTACTGCCGCCTTCATTGCACGTATGTGTGTATCTCTGAAGCTATACGTAGAGTGATCCGTGGACACCGTAAAAGTGGGTTTTATCTGATGAAAGTAAAAGAACGCAACGGGGAAGGATGCACACGTCTGTGCAAACACTATGCAAGGGTAAGTATACTACCAGCTTGGAATTTTAGTATCTTTGCTAAGTATATACACAATGTCTCTAAGTAAGAGAACCATGTTTGATATTAGGCGACTTTACGGGAGAAATTGCTCACAAAATCAGTTTTATAGGAACATTAGACTCGGAAAGTCTTTCCTTTAATATATTTCCGTGGAAGTTTAACAATAGCAATGGCGGTAAAAATGTTTTCTATGCACAAAAATCCATGCTTTTATCTTGTCTGATTTCAAATGTGCAAAATTCTATTTCTTTACACGGGAAATCTTTACAGCTAAAATGGCGCTGCTACAAAACCCTCAGCTTTTTCCATGAAAGCATCCCCATAAATATTTTATTGAAGCAAATCAAACCCAATCAGCATGAAAAAGAACTCAAGTTTTAAACTGTAACACCAGAGAAAGAGGTGATGGTGAAAAACAGAACATTTGCGTTGAAAGAATAGCTTTAGGCAAGTTATACCACTATAAAAACTAAAACATCATAGAAAACTTTTAAAACACATAGCAAGCTCCACTCTTCTAAGTTCAATTTTCTCTGTACTTCAGAATTTATTTCAATGTTACAAAAATGCCTTCCTTTCTCTCGCTTTCGTTTTGTCGTATCATTACACATACTACAACCCTAACTTACCTATTCCGAGAAAACACCACCACCGTACCGGGAACTTATTGTGGTATGGTACAGATACACATGCAAGCTTAATATACCTACCAGTTCAGGTTTTATTACTACACAAGCCCACCTATACAAAATACGTACAAATACCTTTGCACATACTACATACATACAAGAAGCGTATATAGCATCATATGCATGAGCGCATTTCGATTGCACACATTGAATTCAAATGCCAATGCATACCTCCCATCACAATTTTAAAAATAAGTAGCAACTTGCTGGCCAACATGCCACAAGAGCACATATCCGGATTTCCTCTTTAGAGTGATGTATCGTGCATACACCCCGATCTGCGTATCCGTCAGAAAGCACTGCTCCGAATTTCACCAGAGCTAATGTTAATGCCACGACGAGAAGATTCCTTTCACTCCAGTAGCTACCGTAACATCTTATTATATCAAGACTCTCCCTCTCTATTACTGTTACAACTACATACGTACACTGATTCCACGTAAAATGTGTATCTCTGGATTATATTTAGCATTACTAGTGCTACAGTGTACTACGACTAAAGAGTAGCATCAACTTGCGTTAGGATATTTCAACCTTCTTGAATATTTGGTGGAAATCGTTTCTCAGTCCATTTCTATATCCCCTGGGGGGATGGGAGTGAAGCTAAAAGCAAGCTTTCACTTTTGCAAGATTTCATCTTGCCTTGCTTGCTTTCAGCAGTTTAGTAAACTACACTTGACATGGCAGCAACAAATGAATACACTATTCTACAATGCCTCTAAGAGGATGTATGTATATTTGTAGGTGTAGGTAGACACGTTTGGATTTGTCTGCATTTGTGTGTATACACACACGGGAGGGAGAGATGAGCTAGTTTCATTCCCCAAGTATTACGCTGACACTATTATATTTACTGTAACACACCAGATAAACTTACGTCGTCACTTGACTTTCCAACATTTTTACCCACCGTCATAGGTTCAATTTCTTTCCTCAACTACACAAATACACTTTGTAGTTTATATTCCATGTTCTTGAAACGGTTTATTGTGTGCAAACTGTTTTGATATACAAATTATCTATAATGATAGGTGATACTGTATTGTCAAATAATTTTGTTATATGTATCACGATGAAATTATTGATTCATTAGTAAAAATCATGTTTGAAACTAAAGAACAAGAATCTACTATAATTTTTTTAGCATAGGTATGCATTTGTACCTAGGAAATCACTTATGGTGAAATTCTGCAATAGTATAGGCAACACTTTAAAGTGGTAAAAAATTCCACACATTCATTCATCCTTTCCTACTGCCTATTTCTATTTTACTGTCTGCTTTTTGATGATAAGCAAAAAGGAAATTTCAAATACTGTATTATAATATTTCAAAGTCGTAAGTTTTGAAAAATACTGAACATTTTAATGCATTATTATATTCAATTACAGATTCTCAAGGGCCTTCGCGAAAGTAAATGTTATTAATTCAAAAGTAACATTATTATTACGTTCACTATGCCTGCTTGCATGCATGCCTAAGATACTAAGAATAAGATTGGATATGATTTATGTGTGCTTTTTAATATTTACTTTCTGCCATAATGTGTTTAGAGTGATTAGCGGAAATATTCTTCTTGTTTATTACTTTCACAACCCCGAGCTCTTAATACTCCACAATTTCCTTGCAATTTCATCGAGTAATAATTGTGTAATTTAAGTAACACCAGGAATGCTTTTCCGTTTTGTCAAAGGATGGAACATCACACGAGTTAGGTATAGAGACATTTGAATGTAGTAAAGTATTTGAAATAATTTGAGATTACTAACCTCATAATATTTATGCCTTAGTTTAATTTGACATCACTATTACTGAGAACAGCTTTCAAAATTCTAAAATCTTAATATTGCATCGGAGTGTAGCTGCTGGAGTTGGAGTTTGTGCTTTCTCCATTTGCAGAGAGACTTTGTATTGCTCAATGTCTGTAAGAAATACGAAAGCGACAGTTCCAATTGTAATAGTCATACCTATTTCTGGAAATTATGGTGTGATTACAGTGACAGTAAGTGCAAACCAACAGAACCGACACACAACAGTAAAGGTAATATTGCTATAACAAAGCTCAACAACATGCCAACAACAAACCAGCAGCCCTTCAATTCTTCCCAATGCAAGAATACTTGCATACTTTAGCATCCACTAGTGCTAGTGTTATGTAGGTACAGCATGGTGGTGGTATGTACAGACGATAGTCATCCATGTGCTTATCTACAGTAAACTGAACCAAATGGACTGAAATTGCATTGGAAGGAAAACTTTGGTCGTGTCACAAGCAATATTATTTTATATTATGACTTAAGCAATATAAATAGCATTCGTTTCTTCCCTACACAACCCAGAATTCGAGTAGTCACTGCATTGCAAACAGGCTTCAGATGGAGTTGTGAAATTTCTGAAGGAAAAATCTGGTTGGTCATCCACACACACACAGTATTAACTCGTGTAGTATGGTTTGTCTTCCATATACCTATATAATATACACTTTCGCCTCTATCATTATGTTCTTCCAAACTCCATCCAAAAATAGAGGTCTAGGTGCATTCCAAGCTGACAATTGTCAGGGTTTTCAACATAATTCAATAAGATGTGTCTCACTTTCTCCTTAAAAAAATAATTTTAGTAAGTTTCCAGTTATTATAATTTCTCCTAGAGAAATAATAAACTTAAACTATTAATACAGATCGAATTACCTCTTGTCGTGGATTACCATAAAGACTTGAATCAATAAATCATATTTATTGGCTTTTATGATTGTATTTCGGTAAAACCCTTAAGCGCAGTACAAAGTGCTTATTATTGTGCATAGCGAGAAAAGTTTGGGATAATTTGAGAAAAACGATTTTAAATGCATGTTAGAAAAATTCTCTATTTTTGGTTTTTTTGATTTTCAAATGCATAGCCTCTTTTTAAATTTCGAAGGGGGCAAGTTCCCCCTCGCCCCCCATACAGTATTGGTAAATTTCTTAAACGCTATGGCTATGATACTCTGAAATGTTTAAGGATGAGTTTACCTAAGGCGAAACACTGATATATTAAGTAGTACTAAGTAGTGTTCCTTGGAAAAGGAAATTCGGGGTTGACTGATATCAGAAAATGAAGAATATTGGCGAAATCTCTGTTATTGCCGTTACGATTATTATTATGGTTTTTACGATTATTTCTATTGCTTTGCTATCATATGTAGAAAGTAGTTGTTGTATTAAAGGCTACTAGTGCGTATTATGTATCGTAATAAAGGGGAAAAAGCTCTTTGTAATATGTTTGTAGAAGTGATTTCTCCTTTTCATTATACTCGGGCTAAAATGACAAAACAACGAAAAAATGCCACGAGGCGCATGTAGCCACCTCAACAGCTACTAACACGAGAGTCACTACACGGCTATATTATGTATGTAGTAGGTATACAACTCTTGTAATGTAATACAATACCACACACAGATGTAATTCTTTGACTTTCTTTTTCCATGTACATCTTTTACAACTGTAGTATGTTGTATGTATACTATACTATATACACATTGTACTTACTATATAGTAGAACTGATACTAATAATCATAAGAGAAATTTAATACTGTGTTGTGTGTCTTGTTTATTATTTCAGGTAGGTATGAACTACATTGGTGGAGAAGGACACTTCTTCTTGTGTACTACACACAGTACAACCTACGAGATTAATTCTAAGATCGTATACTTCACATTAAGTTCCAGTTGTATGGTTTTATTTACAAGGTTAGTTATTATTAGGGTGTATATTCGTAAACCTAGCTGTAGAATATAAAATATAGTGAGTTTGTATTACGGTGTAGATGAAATGTCGTAAATTGAGTAAAGCTCAACTATTTGCAACATTATTACACCTTATGTAGGTAATAATGTATGTGTATACTCCGGGTGAATTGGAGTCTTGGAGTGAGTCGCCTGCATTTGACAATAGGGATAACACACAACATGAATACCTAACAGATTTAGGGATGCTATGTGTGAAAGGAGAAAACACACAGAAGAAAATACGTTTTTGGGGCGAATGTATTCACAAAAATTTCTATAAAGTGCCTATGCCATATACAGTGTATAGGGTTTGATGTAATAATATGATTTTATATTAAAGCTATGTACAGAAAGGAATATTGAGTTGATGGGGGTGGTGATACGGTGATATGATACTGAAGAGCTTGAGACTGCTACTACATGTATATAGACAGGCATGTTGCTAATAATAATGGATGTTATAAAGTGAGTTGAGTTGACTGGCCTTGGCGTAGTCAGAATGATCGAATTTACCTTGTTCTGTCCTTGTACACCTTATATTATTCTCTTCTTGAGTGAGAATCACATATTATTTAATGCTACTTTATATTAGTAGGTGCTACATGCATTAGTATATAGCATAGCCCTCCCTCCGAATTTTCTTATAGTGACGGAGAAATAGTTTCTGTAAAGATTTAGCTCGGCATGAACTCTTTGTGTGAACTGGTGTGAGTAGCAGGAGTGAGCAAGGGAGAAGATGTTTTCGGCTCATGAAATGGACGCAAGTGATGTGAAGTGAAGGAAGAAAACGATCTTGAGATGAGCTGGATGAGCTGAAATGAAATAAAATGAAATGAATGAAAGGCGACGCCTGGCATGACAAGCCTGGATGAAGTTTTATAGCGTGTCATTAACGACTTTAATGCACACCATCTAATCCATTCTGTTCGGCTTACAGCTTAAGGTCTCCTTCCATCCACTCACAAAATCTTCCATAACAAAGTCCGTTCCTTATTATAGGTACACATTATTGTGCACATAATATAGAATAGATATAGAAGGGTCACATTCAGCAACAGCACAGGCGACTCGAGGCTCTAATAAAATATATAATATATGGGAAACATTAGAATAATACATTTTACAATATGATCTGAAGTGTACATTATAATTCAAACTCGATCTAATTGTCAAAACAGAAATTTTTATTCTCATTTGTTCTCTATCCCAAACTTTTGTGTAGCAAAAATCATTAGTTTTATACTTTCATATTTACTATCTAAACGAGAATACTCACATAAAATTTTTGTCAAATTCATCGGCTATGGAAAACTCTGACGCTATAATTTGGAATTCTATCTTCAAAAATTACATGCTGATACAATAACAATAGGTGAAACTGGCATATTCCATCCATATTTCGCTTTTTTTGATAAACAATATTCTGTAAGTATTTTATGTAAAATGTGAAAGAGCATGTTCAATTTATAGTGAATAGATGTTACAGAATGTTATAGAATGCATGAATTGGTGAAGTGAAATCAATGTATAGTACAGTAAGCAAAAACAAGAACAATGTTCTGCCCCAAATAAATATTAGTATGCTAAGAAATAACGTTGTATTAGGTGTGGGATGTATTAATAAAAAAAATGTGTGGGTGGAAATAGTAAAAAGTATGTACAGGATGGAACACTATGATAGAAGCGATAACTTACTATATACTTTTTCCCCCTAAGACGACTTTTACTTAGCATCGTGTTTTACTTTATTTCCACATGCACTTTGGCATTTAGTTCTAAAGTTAATTCTCATTTAACTTTCTCGGTAAATAAGAGGCATAAATGGCATAATAAACTAAGCTAAGTACTTGTGTATTAAAATATAGGCGTATCATCTTTTTGTCGCTAGCAGTTTCCGTTTCTCTTTAAAAACTGTAACTACCACAAGAAAGCATTACTTGAGTCATTTACTTATCCATATATGTCATCGTCATCACACGGTTGCACGTATAATGTTTTACAAGTGTTATATACAATATAAAAGAAATAAGTAACGCTTAATAAAGTAGCACGAAATTTTATGGCATATAAATGGTATTAAGCCAAAAAGTAGTTGCGAGTGAGGACTCTCTGGCGTTTTGATGTGACTTCTTTGATGCACATATAATATTGTAGCTGTAGTTACTACTTTCTAGGTAAACTGAGATCTATATTTTTTATTATGTTACTAAAGTCGCAGTTGGAAGAATCCAATTATGATTTCTATGAAGCATAAATCCCCTATTTAAGTATTCAGCCCACATAGCGTTTTGATGTTGTAATGAAATTTAATGTAAGGAAATGTTCTATAATTATATATAGCACGTATTCTGTGCCTGCGAGTAATATATTGCTATTATTCTCCTGTAGGATGGAATATTACATTCTCCAACAAAACACAAAGCAAAATTTAAGTAGTATGCACACACACAACCGACAATAATACAAAACTGCACAAAATTCACATGACAAAAAAACACAGGAACTTGAATAAAAATTCGCAATTTATTTACCAACATTCATACATTCAACACAAGTATATATACCTACCCACATTCTTTAATGTACAATACTTTTTCACAAGGTTAATTTTTAGCATATAAATAAACATGTTTCATTTCAATCAAGATTAAAGACACAGTAGCTGCATGGAGTGATGAACAAAATAAAGTTTTGTGCAAGAAGGGGAAAAAACCTTTTTGAATAAAGAATAAAGCCCAAAGAAAATTATAAGTCTCATTCTTCTTGAACATATTGTATTGTTAATTTCCTTCTTTCATGAAACAAGCGTTTTCAATAGAGGAGGATGATTTCATATGTATATAGCATTATATGGAAATTGCTTTTGTATTGTAATTCAGTGCAATTTAAAGAAGGGGTCAAATGAAGACAAAAAGACAAGACGAGGAGACGCCGACGTTGCTTGGAAGGCCGGGGCAAGAAAGACAGGATACACATTACAAATTACAATTGCACTGAGACAGGATGACTTGCAAGGAAACTCACAGACACAGGATGAAAATGAGACGAGACTTTTTCAGTTGTCTTCAGTGAGTTGACTCTGAAGTTCTTTTCCTCTTTCGCTCTCTCGCTCTCTCTCGCTTTGTTTTTGCTCTCATTTTGTTTTATTTCATTGCCCTCGTGTGTGTTTCACAGAGAATACAAATGGGCTGAAATGAAATTGCAAATGGAATGATAGAAGATACACATTGTGGATACTAGAAATAATATATGGGAGTAGTTTGAGTAGTAGTGCCTTACTTCATGCTGTTTGAACTTATTGTTCGGGTAATAGCTTGCATTTGTGTACATAAATGTTTACAATCTACGAGTAAATGTCGGGGATTCAACTTGAGTCAATTAATGGAGAAGTTTAATACCTGTTCTGGCATGTTGATACGACAGGTGTTAGCCTTTTAATATCCAACAGTTATAGTATAGCAATCAGTTGTACGAGTAAGGATCAAAGCATACTATGTTAATATAACCCAAGGATGTTGTCTGGCTGTCATGCCTTGTCAGCGACACAGCTAAAATATTCCTTTCATCTTCATTATACCTAAAATATCTCTCACCATCCCAAATTCCATCTCACTGACTCTTACCATTATAACAAGCAACTGCATGAAACTATAGTATAATAAGCACAATGTCTGTGTAACTATAACAATAATTATTATTATTTCTCCATCTTTTCACTCTCCGCTTACACTCTTCTATTTGTAACACTAAATTGTTTTAAACATATTACATAGGTATTATGATTACTTTGATGGCCAAACAAAAAACAATGCGCATTCAAAAGATAATTATTTATTGGGATATCATATCTCTATTATTGTGTGTTATGTGGTTGAAATGCATAATCTAAATGAAAGATTGTGCGTGTGAAAAACTTACAGCATAATTACATTTCTGGCTAAATTTATACATGTTGGTAGTCCAAAAAATGTGATTGTGCTTCAAACAAACGTAAAGCATAATTACATTTATGAGCTAACTTTATTTATACAGATACTACAAAAAATGCCATTGCGCTTCAAATAAACTTACTGAAAGCATAATTATTACATTATCCTCATTTGGATTATGCCAATTATATAGAATCCTGCTTTTAGTCAATCTCGTGAGGTCTCCGTAGTTTTGCTTGATATAAGTTTTTACTTAGTAAACTTTTCGTATTTAGTCAATATGAACCAAATATTATTATATGGGGCTACGCAAAATTAGTACGTGCTCTTAACACATTTAAAGCGTTTTGGCAAAAAGCAAGCACATAAAGTGAATTAGAAAATAGGAAAATAGTGATTTTTAGAAATAAAACCAAGATTTACTTTAAAGTTTGACAAGAAATTAACACACTTAAAGATGCTTTTTAACAAAGCGCTTTAAGCGCACATAATGTTGCATAATCCCATTATGTAATATTGCATAATCCCATTATGTAATATTGCTCATTATTAAATGTTCAAAAAGATGCTTTACAAGATAATAATATAGTAGATTATTTTAAAATGATCTGTGCCTTTTTGACCAGGGTTAACTAAGGCTT
>JAQFYB010001332.1:0-33931 GCA_034694085.1 Pogonognathellus longicornis | reverse complement strand
TTCTTTCCCGATTCAACTTTTAAGCAGTGATTTCAGGCATAATTTGCAACCTTGGAGATAATACAGTGGATCCTTAAGAACCAAATGCCATTTTGCAGACTGTGTAGTATAAATTATTTCGTGGAGAAAACAATCTGTAGCATATGCTTCCTCATGCTTGACTGCTGTGTAAGTGCATAGAATAATCAAAAAATTGGAAAAATGAATGAACCATTTACCTCTTGCATTTTTTACACCAAGTATACTGTCTAAATCAATTTTGATCTACTAGTACAGGTCGCACAGTCCAGAATCTTAAGTATGTATAGTATTTAAGATGTTCCTATGTATAAACACAGCATACATATGGTATATTTGTATTTTTCATGTAATATAATACCGCAATCATGACTTGAACTCAAGTGCTAGCAATAAGTAATTGTACGAAAACCATTTCCAACATTTTCTAGCAATTCTGTATAACAAACTGTCTTTACTAACTGCAAACACATTGGAAAAAACTATGGAGGAAATAAACGCACTTGTTTAGTATTTCTGTAGTATGTGCTGGGGTTCTGTATAAATGCGATTGAATTTGCCATTAGTTTTTTGTAAAGATGCACATACACATACATAATTGCGTGTAAGCAGATAAGTAAATTTAATATGGAGTTTTTTATGGCCAAGAGCTATTTATTTCATTGGGCATAATAGAAATGTTGTATTTTATGGTGGTGGTGTCAAGTAATACGGTGTGATGTGATGGTGTATAAGACAGGGAGTTATATATTATATCTGTTTAGTCATTTGTAGGGAAGAAGTCTAGAAATACATAAAGGACGTGTGAAAGAGCCTTGGGAGTGTTGGGAGAGACAATGAGCAAGGAGGAAGGGGATATTAGCTACAGACTCATATATTATGTCTTGGGGGTACATTGCGATTCTCGACTGTCGACTGTGTGACTGTCGACTTACCGATTCTTTCTTGACGACTTTTACCACCAACACACTGTACTTGTTCAACTTGCACCTAAACGTTCAATGTTTGCTGTGGAATAGGAGTAGTGGCATAGTAGGAGCAGGAGCAGGAGAAAATCGTGTTAAGTTCTAATGTGCGTGTGTCTGTGTGTTGTTGTGAGTGTCTTGAGTTCTGGCTATCTGTGGCTCCTCTTTCTTTCTTCTTTCTTTCGCCCGTTCTTTCTTTCTTTCTGTTTTTGGTCTTTCTCGTAAGGAGCATAATATAATGTAATATTATGTAGCTGGTTGGCTTTGGCTGCTGTGTGTATTTGTAGTTGTATATAGAAAGGAGCTGAGTGAGCGAAGGTATTTAGTGGAATACTGCTACATGCTCTTGCTCTATAGATTTTTATTGTGTCTATCTTAACTACCCAAGTAAGTCTATTATGTGATGTAGCCCCTTTTGACTCGACTATGTCGTAACTCGACTGTGGCGTCTAAGCTTGATTTTTTCTTTGGTGTGTATATACACTGAGGCAGTTTGCCTTTTAATAAAGAACCATGGGAGAAAGGATGAACTGAGGGAAAGCTCAATCAATCACAGTTTACGGACAGCTTTCTTCTTGCCACAGCGCACGATTAAAAAATAAAATAATTACTCCAACCAACCTTCTGCTTATCTGTCTCCCTATGACTCACTGCTCCTGAGACTTGCACGAGACTAGCAAAGAACAAGTACTGTGTGCTGTACGTGTGTGTAGTGCAGACACTGCTTCTCCTCCGACTTAACTTAAAATAATAGATTGACTAGATGGTTTTATACCTTTTTTCAATATAACAGCCCCACACAGAATGATAGACACTCTGAATTTTATCTCGACTCTAAAGAATGACAAAACGCTCGTCGGCGTAGTAGTAAACTTTTACATTGTGGCTAATCTCCAATGACTGACAACATGTGCATGCATATAATATTACAAGTTTTTCTGTCTAAACACACAGAATTGCACTATGTGGCTTATATACAAGAGCTGTGTAAATGTGTGTTAGCATAGGCACAGCTCACTGAATGGATGCAAGTAAAGTATAAGTATAGTTAGAGAAGACTAAGGGAATTGGAGACTGTCGCCGCGTAATGAACCATTGACTTGAATGTTGTGTGTGTATTCTGTGTAATTCTGCTCAATTCACCTGCTTGGCTGGCTCCTTTTTGCTTGTCATTAGAAAGTCCCCAGGAGTTGAAGCTGTGTTTCTCCTATAGTGTATACATTATGACTACATGCCGCCGCGTGATTTCTTTTTCAGGATTCCTCCACTAATTAATTCTATTTACGCATTGTACATATCAAATCTCTTGGCCTGTGTGTGGATGACTGTAGCAAATTGAAATGAAATTTGCATGTTTCATAATAATATTAATTCCACTCGCTAACAAAATTACTTTTCTTGCGCCAACATTGTGTACTCGTCGTGTACGTAGTTGCTGAACGACTAATTACAAATGGAAATGCTAAACGCTAAGCGAATAATGCCAAGTATATATGAATTACTAAAGCTATAGTAGTGTTATAAGGACTAGCATAGCGGAGTAGACGTAGTGTGTATGTGTATGTGTGTGTGTAGTCGCATTTTATGTAAATGTAATTGTAAACCTAAATGTAAAAAGATTAGCATTGGGTCGCATGCTGGGAATAGAATGACTTGCTTTGCTCCTACCTGTCTGCAACTGCATAATATTATCATGTAACGTTCCTAAGTACTGTGTCTACCTACTAGTCTCCTACGTGTAATTCACAAACGCCGAATTACACTCATATAATTCATTTGATAGTAGTAAACAGTATATAACAACATTTTACTAGTACTTAGTATCTCTGTGTTTATTATAACAATTACATCCAGGTTTTGTGTTTTAGCTTTAGCTCAAACAATACAGTTTAGGTATATAAATTTGTCCATGAAGTAGCTACGTGTGTGTGTATAATATAAAGGCTGCATGCGTGCATGCTATTTAGAGGTGATATATAGGAACTCTCTCGCCAAATACACTCAATTCAATCCGCTCCAGAGAAGCATCTCTTCAGCACCTGAGATGATGACTTGACAAATCGTCTATACACCACACCTTGTACAAAATCTATCGTGTAGTGTATTTTTATGTATTTTAATAATCAACAATTACAATTACGTTTGTAGTTACGGAGATGTTGGTCAATTCTCTCAGCTTTACTATTTATATAGAGGCACGTACTTAAAGGTGGGTAACTATGTATATATCATTGTCATTGTCATCGTGTAAGTAAATACTAAACCTGTCCAGGGTTGTCGCAGAAAATACTTGGCAGCACTTCTCAGCTCAACCTTGTTATGATACCTGCACACTTCTGTAACACACAGCATTCCCCACACTCCATCTTTTATACTACTATCTATAACAGGTATACAAATACATCAGACGACGGAGCAGAGGTGTAATATTATTTTGTTGTGTGTAGCATAACAAGTGGGCGAGAAGCATCGTCAAGTTTCCTTTGACATGAACAGTTGAAGAGACCAACTCTTGAAGTTGGTTGCTTTGAGAGTACATAGTGTATTGTAAGTAGTACCTTAATATTACCTTTGACTAGTAGTATATTAGTAGTATTGGTATATTATTATTACAAGTTACAATTTACAGTCGTGTTACTCGATTACACATTCTTCTTCTTCTTTCAAAAATCTTTTTTTCTTTCGTTTGACTCGATTTCAAAGACTAGGATAACTAGAGTGACTACAGAGTAGTAGTATGTAATTGTATGAATGTATCGTTTTGTAAGACTAGGACAGTAATAGTAGTAGTAGTTCATTATGTAGCATTAGACATAACATTACAAAGTAGAGTTACACTACAATGTCGTAATGTTTGTTTATAAGTTTAAGTTTTTGTCGAGATTGAAAAGGCGACTGATTGAAATACCACATTGGGTGCCTACTACCTTAATACTATGTTTGTAGTGTGTCATTTCATTGTACTTATCTATAGGCAGTTCTAGTAGTTCTTTTTACAGTTCAATTGGTATGTCATAACACATAAGTATACCACGCATATCATACTGCATACCTAATCATCTCGTAGCTTTGTCAGTATAGCAGCACGGTACATAGTGTGTACACTAAATAGGCTTTTTGGAGTAGGCATGTACATGTAAAACGTATGTGTTCAAGAAGCGAGCTTGTGTGTAGCGTCGTTGTCACTATAATTTATATTTATGATGTAATTACAAGGTAGGTAAGTAGGTACTAGGTGCGTGCTGGGTTGAAGAACGAAGTACGTATTTGAACAAGCAATAATATAAACGCCACAGACAGATAATAGGTACACTTTGACAAGTTTAAATAGACGAATTAGCAAATAAATAATATGTATCTGTGTGTGTGTCTGTATCTGTGTATTTGTGTATATGGCTACACTATGGCTCGTCCTTTATTTTATAATATGTGTTTCTGCTCTGTCTCTGCTCTAATGATACATGTATATGTATGTATGTATACCAACTCTATAAATTCATATATGTATAAACATCACTATCCCCTAGCCTAGCACTCTATATCTACAGATAGTCACTTTTTAATAAATAAAATTCAAACTGTAATACTAATTGTATGCAGTAGTAATGTAGCGTCCTACCTAACATCTTATTTTACATACCCTAATGGATGTGACTAGTCGTAGGTACTAACATTTGTAGGAATCTAAATAATAATAATCATAACTGTATCAACTATGCTCTTCTGTGTTTCAGCAGCGATAGGTATTCTTGTCACGTTTTCTGTCACTATCAAATACCTAGAGTCTAGATTATCATGTAATAATAAGTATAATGTGTTAACAACAGTACATGTATTTGCCTTACTAGCATTAAGAACTACACTCTCTAGAATTTATACCCAACTGCTACTTGTATAATATGGAGCCAACTCATATAGTATAATTTCTATGTAATATTCATTATCTATGTATAGTGTTGTTAATATATTATGTAGTATATAATAACTATATTTTTTATGCACTGTAGTATTATATATTGTATAGTATTTATAAGTTTATGCAGTAGTAGAAGACTCTCTCGAGGTAGTCGTCGTCATCGTCTTAAAACTAATTAATATATAACACATCAACTACTTATATGAAATCAGATATACTTACAACTTACACTACTATTATAGTATCATTATTATTTTTTAATATTATTACAGAGTAGGGGCAACTCAGCTTACATTATAAATTAAGCAGTAGAAATTATCATTTTTAATACTAGAAAGGTTTTAGTATTCACAGTTGTGGCAAAGCCAAAATGACAAAAACTTACGGCATCATCACCGTTACATATTTCAAATTTCCCGCCGTAATTTTCAATCATCCTAGTAATAGCAAAACTAAATTTCCCACACTAATTAATATCCAGGTTGTTAATGCGCATGCTTTGTGTTCTCAAGCCTATAGTAAAAACAACGTAAGAATCGTAGTGAAATTTGTAAATTATAGAGCTTAAGCAGAAAACTTGTAGTGAAACCTGGTGGATATTAAAATGATAATTTATTCTTAGTAATTTATAATGGAGGCCGAGGTGCCACTAGTCTCGATTATGAATATTTTTATTAATATTATTATGTAAGTATTAGGTCTAGATCACTGTGAATCTCAAAGGCGTGCTCTCATCACAGTCGTTGTAGTTTGGAACAGAGCGAACACGCCAGTTGATTTTCCCAGTGTATTCCTTCATGTAAAGTTTGTCGACTCCTCCGGTCTGCTGATTTTTCTTATATGTAGTAGTAGTAGTAGTTTGTGTAGTAGAAGTTAGTTAGTACAGTAGTAAATAATCCACGTCTACGAAGTCGGGGTCAGCGAGAAAGAGACTCGGATTGATTGACTAACCTTTTCTCGAACAGGAAGGTACACCAAGGAAGGAACAAAATATCCAGATTGGTTGCTACTCTCTTCTTCTGAAGATGTCAATAGGAATCCTTGCATCACGAATTCTCCGTCTCCAACTCCTTCCTGAGGAATTCCCCTCCCTTCCGGCAAATTTTTCATTTTCCACGATCTCTCCATTTTTCCTCTCTGCAACTAAACGCAAACAAATGTTGTATCCATATACTACTAAATACACTTCGCCACCTTTTACACTCGTTTACCTAATATTATCACATTCTTTAAATTTGACTAGAAATAAAATTCTCTGATTTTTTTCTAATACACTCATGATATGATTTATTTAAATTGCCTATCTGATTTGCATAAACCTACTACACACATTTACCTACACCTATCTTGACAATTGTTAAAGTTTCTCATAAAATGAATTTAATGAGTATGAAAACTGCTTGAAAAATTAAGTTAAGAAGTGAAAGATGTAACTTTGCACCCTTGAATAGACAACGAGGAACATTCACTAACAATCGATGCAGAGATTCTTGCATAGATGGTTAAAGGGAGCGATTATCGCACAGTGTGTATATACAACAGACGTATTAAGTGGATAGTTTCCCATGCGAAACCTCAAATGCAAATACTTGGTTGCCGTATGTTGTTCTCAAACTAATTGTAGGAATAAGAGTTTTGTTCACGGAGCCGTTAGGTATTAGCTACTTGATTCAAGTTTTTACTTACTGCCACCTTGTGCACTTTTAATGCGTATATGTGTGCAAATGTTCATATATAAGTACGTACAAGACTACTTTACACAATAACAACAATAACAGTACCGTGGGTGGAAATAGTGGCCATCCCATTGCCAACTGGAGTATCATCAAAAACTACTTGAGTTCTTTAGAAGCTTCTTCCTACTACTCCCTTTCTCCTTCTGTGTTTCTCGCTCTCACTTCTTTACCGTCTCCAGGGTGCTGTTCTGCCTTTTCCTCAGCTTATTTTACATTTTAATGGGAAACTCTATATTGTCCAATTAGCAAGATAAATAGAGTGTTAAAATATTTTATGGCTAATTGCGGCACGGGCTTTCCTCCTCAGCATCACATTGATATTATCCAGCCAAAGCTTAAGACGCCACTATAGCTCCCTTCCTTGTGCTTAATGTTTTTCCTATGTACTACTTACATACACACAGCTACAACTCTTACAGATACATCCTCGTATAATGCACCAGAAGTGCTAGAGACATTACACATACACACACTACAGTTAGAAAGGAATTGAATGGCTGAGCTCACAAAAGGAGTTTTAATATGGTATCTCAATCTCTATCCATCTTCTTCTTCTTCGCCGCTATTTTATTTTCTATCCTCCTTCTTCTTATTCTCATTCGTCCATGGGAATCCCATGCTATCGTTTTGCAAGAATTGTAAATACTAGCACAGCACTACATTCTACGAATCTCTTTTCCCGTTATATTTTTTAGATGGAATATGTAGACATTTGTGGTAATCGGAGTGGTTTTAGGACTTGTGACTATTTCACCTATCTTCTGCTTGTGGATTTTAGAGCTACTGTACTGCTTCTACTACATACGGATACTCCTACAAGCATTTGAATATACATACCATGTATATTGTATATGTGGAAGTGGTGGTATAATATAGCAGTACATGTGCAGTAGCCTGGGAGAACTAATAAAAAGTGATGAGTTCGAGTTGAATGCAGAACAGAATAGTTTGGCTGTTATGAATATATTGCTTGTTTCTTGTGTTGTGCTGTGTGTACTTAAGTACGTAGAGAATATTAGTGCTGGTACACACTCTTCGAAAATTACAGCAGAATTAATTTTATGTATGACTCTAGCATAATATAATGACTTGTAGTGGCTTTACCTTTGTGGAGCGCGGTTTTATATTAATAGGAGTAGTCCTTGAGATAAATAGCTGTAGGAGCTAATGCCACTTTATTTTATAAATGTCTTTGTGTATCCGCAACTACAGAGTGCAAATAGGACGTGACGTGCGTGAAAACTGAGTCAGCTAAAAAGTGATGAGAAAAAGAAGAGAGTCTTACATGAGAGTCGCGGAGGATGGAGTGATGAATTCTGGAATGAACCAAAAGCATGTGGTAGGTAGAACTAAAAAATTTGCATTTTCGGCATCGGAAGCTCTTCTTTCTGCGGCTCTTTGGCTGTTTGCTGCTCGTATGAGTTTGCTGAATGTGTGCTGCACATTCCTCTCGTGATTTGAATGCAACTTGACAATGGGAGCATCGAAAATGTGAAATCCTTCCTCGTTTTCTCGGTTTCACCATTTCACCAGAGATGTTTTCATTTTCCGTCCTCATGTCTGCTGGGCAAGTTTTGCGGTGAGCAGGAGGCTCCGTCTCATCCTCCTCGTCTTCTTCCTCGTCGTCTTCATCCTCGCCACCTCCCTCCGTGTCCTTTCCACTGTGCTTTGCATGGTGAGCAGTCGACTTCGGGTTTTCTCCGTTGCTTTTCCCATTCGAAGCATTTTTAAGAGCCCAGTACAAATTGTCTCCTGAATTTCCATTCAAGAGGGGCATAGACAAAAGAGCTGCTTGGTCACTTGACGGATCGCTTCCTGGCGGGGTGGCCAAAAAAGCAAGTCTGCCCGAAGCACTGGTTGTCGGTGTGAAAAACGGAGCCAGCACACCGGACATTTGATGACCGATCAGATGTTGCTGAAACGCCTCTGCTTGTTGGAATGTATGGAAACACATTGGACATTGGAATGTTGCGCTTGTATCTTGGGTGGATGTTGATGCAGGACTTGTGACCGAGGTTGCTAATCCTGTGTGAGTTCTCTCGTGTGCATACAAATAGACTAAAAGAGATGTCGTGAAGGGGCAATACGCACATCGGTACATTTTATTTGTTCCTCCTTCCATTTTTTGAAAAAGCATTGTCAAAGGATCCAACACAACTCCACGCTGTCCATCTTGAAATCCTGACACAGCATCGCCCACCAGAGCTGCTTGTCCACTGGCCAGTTGATTCCCGTGCTCTTTAATTAAATGAACTTTCATTGATTCCATGTCTGGTGTGGAAAACCCGCAAAGAGCACATTTATTTGCATCTCTGGAGTTGGAAACGCTTTTGTGAGAAGAAGATGCAGCTTTGTTGGAGCCGCTGCTGCCACCGCTTCCCATTTTAGTACTCCCACTTCCACTCCCTTTGCCAACTTTGGATTGCCTTCGGGACGGACTTAACGTTTTTTCAATAGCTTTCCATCTTTCTCGTCCCTCTTGACCGTGGTCAGCTAAGAGATGTGTTTTGAGCCATTTAGCACTGCGAAAACGTCTGCCACAGAACGGACACACTTCAGAGTAGTGACAAAAGTATCGGTTTGTCAAATCCAGCTGATTGTTGGGCAAAAGTGGAACAGCGTCTGGCTGACTGACAGGAACAGAGACTTCACTCAGAGCCGTAGACAAATTGAGACCACCGGTGTTTGTTGAGGCCATGGGAAATGTTGCAGAGAGTCCAATAGGTCCTGGTGTTGAAGGATTGGGTGGACTTGGACCTTCGTCCACAATGCCGTGAGTGTTTTGCTTGTGCACCTTGAGAAAATATTTCGAGCACAGTTCTTTGTTGCAAATGTCACAAGTGACACCTCCGAGGCCTGTGCTGCTCTCAATGCTGATGCCGTGCATTTTAAGCATGTGAGTTCTCATGAAATATTTGTTGCAAAGCTCCTTATGGCAAATCGTGCAGTAGCTTCTGCTTAGAGACGGGCTCGGTCTTTTTGCATTATTTGCCGCCGAATTAGCGTCGTTATTATTCTTCGCCCCGTTGTTACTGTTGGGTGTGTTCACACCTGGATTTGCATTTCCTTTTGGCCCGGGGGCAAGGAAAAGGTTTCCAGCACTTCCCAATTCCAATGCCAAGGACTCTGACGGATGTAAAAGTCTTTCTTTCAGAGCTCCTTGAACAATATTTGATGGCAACTCCCTGGATTCTCCAGATGTTAAGCTGTTGCTCCCTTTTTTCCCTGGTGTGGGTGTGTTATTGTTATTGTTGGTGACGGTGGTGGTGCTGGTAATCTCGTTAGGAGACTCAGTTTTTATTTGAATGCCCGAGTCTGCTGCTACACCGGCTGGAGAGGTGTGGTAATGCTGAATGTGTTGCTGGAGAAAATAAGTGGAATAAAATTCCTTGGAACAAATGTGACACAGCGTTGAGGAATTCGTGGAAGAAAGGGGAGCTGGACTAATGCTCGTGTCCAGAGGAGGACTCCACGCTGCGACGGATGCAGATGAAACTCGATTCAGTTCCATGATCATTGTTTGGAGTCGTCTCAAATCATCCGAATCCGATGTTCCTTCTCCACGATTTTCCATTTCAACTGCAGACAAATGATGAGCCGCGGATCTGATTTTTCTGGACTTGCCTCCACCATTTTCATTCTCATTCGGCGTGTTTTTTCCACTTTCAGGATCGGAGGCTAAACCCGGCTCTGCCTCATCGGCATTCTTGACTCCCAATAAATTTGCTGCTTCTGTTATAAGTTTGCTTGTCTCTGGATCGGCGGCTTCTTCGGAGTCGGGGTGGAAGTAGGATTTGTGCATACGTAGTAAATAAATTGTCTGGAAGGTGCGATTGCACAGATTACACTCATGATCTATTTCCGTTGCGTTGCCATTGTTGTCAAGATTTGTTCCTGCTGACTCTGCCCCGTCGTCGAAGAGAGACGGCATATTCCCGAAAGGAAGAAGAAACGGAGGAAATGACGGCAACAACAATCTGTGCTTTTTCACAAGGTGGCTTCTCAAGAGGTTTTTACTCGCAAAGTCACGAAAACAAAACTGACAAGTGTTTTCCGCATTGACTGCTCCGAGTTGTGGGAGTTTAAGTTCGAGCGAAGAGATTTTGAAGGATGAGTTCTCATCCGAATCTCGTGTGTTTTCAGGACTCTTATTCATGTCCACATTGCCCGGAGCAGAAAGCTCACACTGCCCGCCACTAACAAGATTCATTCCCGTGCGAGATTCGTCTGAATGTCCCAGCTCGCCTTCCTCTCCCCTTCCATCATCCACACCAACGCCGCCAACACCACAACTATCCTCCATATGTTTCGAAACCAACTCCAGACCCAGAGTCTCCAGTTTTATGTCTCTCAGCGTTGCCAGCCCACTGCCAGAAATCCCACAGCAGCTCCCTTCACCAGATCTCTTTTCTGTCACTCCGTTTGAGAAAGAGTCTCTTTGACTGCGGCCACTGCTGCTGCTCCGACTTGAGCTTTCCATTGGGATCCCGTGTATTTTTGCTTTATGTTTTTTCAGAAAGTACTTGTTGCAGAACTCCTTTTGGCAAAGCTCACAAAATGATTCACGTTGTTGAGAGCCGTTGCTATTTCCGCTTTTCTCCATTGAGAACCCGACTGAAAATGGAATTTCCGTTCCCGGCCCCAATCCTCCTCCTTTGCTCGAAGCAGATGAGAGGGGCACAGACACAAGAGCCGTTTGAGAGGATTGCTGCTGCTGCGATTGTTGCTGCTGTTGCTGTTGTTGCAGCGATGGAATGACAGAAAGGACGGGTGTGGTGAGATACGAGCTGGATGGTGACGAGGAAGAAATGCTCTGAGTCATTCCCAAACTTTGAGGCAGTTCGGAATACACGCCGTGTTTGTTTGCCTTGTGAGTCTTGAGAAAGTATTTGTTGCAGAACTCTTTGTTACAAAGATCGCAGTATGCCTCCGGGTTGAATATTCTATGAGGAGGCACGTTTTGGTGAGAACTGCCGCCCAGATGGTTGGAGCCGGCGGAAGATGAGGAAGTAGGTGTGCCTGAAGGAGGATTCGGTGTTGTGGACGAGCGGTGATGTTGATTTGCCGTTGTTGACGTTTGTTGTTGTTGTTGTTGACTCAGCTGTTGATGCTGAGAGAAAAAGCCGACAGCTGATGGGAATAATGCCGAGAATGGACTGGAGCTGCTGAGTGGAAATAGACCCGGGGAGAAAGACGGCGGGAGTGGATTCGGCGGAGAGCCACTGGAGGTGATTGGATTGCAAGTGGAGAATGAGTCTTTGGTCCCTTGTCCTGCAAGTTCAGTCTTGTCATTTTCGATCGAAGAGTTTGTTTGCACAGGTTCTAGTGAGGAACTGATTGGTTGTTGGCAATCCATGTGAGGATGATGAAGATGGTGATGTTGTTGTTGTTGCTGCTGCCGCTGCTCTTCGGAGTAGGCATGGTGCTGCTCATTTTTGGACAGGTTCAGAGGAACTTGAGTGTGTCCCTTGGTCACTACATGTTTGCGGTGGATGTGTTGATGGTGGTGATGCGAATGAGCTTGGGACTCTCCATGCTCCTCTGACTCATCGTGAACTGTCCGTCTAAAACAAGGCAAGGGCAATTCTCCGGCTTCCAAAGTGTCCATGGCGGCCGCCGCAGCAATGGTTGCTCCTGTTGTTGCTCCAAGGTCCATAAATTCCGAGGCTGGGATCCGTATGGGTCGGGATTGTTTTCGTCTTTTCTTCCCTTTAGCTTCAAGGAGGGAATTCGTGGAATTATGGGATTCCATAAAGAAGGAGTGGGACTCAGAGGACTTGCCGACGTCGCCACCACAGACCCAGGAGGAAGTCTCTCCCTGGTCCAGTGGTAATACTGTCTGAAGTTCCTCATGTCCACTCTCAAAACTACTGTTGCTCTCCACTCGACAAGTTTCATCTTGTGGAGGCTCCTCCGAATGAATTAGTGTTGGTGTAGTATGGAGCCCGCCTGTTGGCCCGCCATTTAGTGTTGCTGTTGTTGCCATCGCCAAGTCAACCCCCCAACATTAACTATGATGGCCTGTGACCCAATGGAAGGCGAAATTGTCTCCAAAGAGTCGCCCTAAACACAACCATCAATATTTATTTCTTTTTATGCCCAAATGCTCTTCATTCATTCACAATATACAAACTTTCAACTTTTCTTCTCTTTTTAATGTGTCTTCAGTGCCCTGTGACAAAAATAATTGCTCAAGTTTGCCCCTTTAGTATTGTTCCACGTACTCAAGCTCATGCTACCACCAAAAGTATCACACAGTCGCGTCATGCACCCGACTAGCATTAAATAGCCATGTGCCACAGTTACTTGTGTAATAAAATGTGAAAAGGACGCACTAAACCAACACAAATCCTATTTGTACATGCAATTTGATAAACGATACTTACAACAACTTACAAACTTACAAATGCACTGTGAAAGGAAAGCTATTTTAAAACGTCAAAGCAGAAGCGCATACAAAGAAGGAAAGTAAAACGGCAAACTTTTCTTTACAGTACTACAAGAGTGAAAAGACTCACACAGACAACCAATCCCATAATATCATAATGTACACCAGCTCCTTTAAACCCAGTCAATGGGCTTTCTCCCTCGTCTCACATAACGCTTTTCTATGACTACAAGAAATCGTATCATGTTCCTCACACGCTCCAACCTACGCTTGCCATATCATTCCATCCTCCTGTTCCATGTTCCATGTTCCTTCCCTGACTCTGCTCCCGCCGCATTTAACACACTTCTTTCATCTCTATCTGAATTTAGTGGTGATGTAAGCAGCTTTTCAGTTCGAGTGTTCTTCTTTGTCCTCCACGCTATATATTATATATCACATATATAATATATTTCTTTCTTGACACACTCACACAAACATAATGCGAAAATACTTTTCCGACTGTATACTACACTCATCGTAGTAAGTGAGTAAGTAGGTAGTGGTTGTTGGGGAATCCTTTTCATTTTTCTGTATAGTTCAATGATTCCACAAAGGCAGCATTAAAACCCTGTCCTATTTAACGAAATATTCATTCTACCTGGCTGATTAACCATCAAGTGCCACTAAATACCTACACAATATGAATTTGTAGTTGCGTTTGTCGGCATTGAGGAAAGTATTACTTCATGTATATACCAGTAGCTACTACGTGCTCAATTTAGTATTTGATCATTTTTGGAACGTAATAAGATTATAAATAAATGATTGTAAGATTTCCAGGATAATTCTCGTGCCGTGGTATACGGGCATTACTTTTGCTAACTATGTCTCGAGTGGAATGTATTATTTTTGAGAGGAAAATGCCTGGAAATGTTGCAAAACGCGGAGTGAGTAAGTACACAGTGATATGACTATGACGGGAATTGAAAGCGATACATTAGAGAGAAAAAATTCATGGAAATTATTTGTGGATGGGCTGGTTGGTTGGAGTTAGGAGTAGTCTGCACTCAATTGCTGGATGTTTGCATACCGTAAAATAAAAGGGAGCGAGGTAGCGACGACGAGCCAGCGAGTCTCACTCATTTCCTATGCATTCGTGATTAAATGAAGACAGTGTAGTTGTAAATTTTCAGAGTGCTAGTTGGGATTTGGATTCACACACGTGAGATGGATCAATAGATCCGCAATCTACATTTATGCTATAGTATGTACAAACTACACCACCACTACTATTTCTAAAACACAGAGTGTTATCCGTCTATTCCTATTACTCCATACAAACACACACACACACACAGCCCAAATAGTTACTCCAAGTTCAATTTAGAGTTTTATTGCCTTGGCAGAGAAAAATTTATAGTGGTAGTCGTATACAGTGCATGTTATTGCGCCATACACTATTAAGTACTTTACTCCAATAGTGTGAGATGATTGGCAGAGGACATGAGATGTACACTGCTAATCGTCGTAAGTATTGAGTCATGGTGAATTGGCTTGGCCTTTTGGCTACATTTTCTGCCTGTGGATGTCTCTTAATGCATGAGGATGGTTGTATGTACATTCCCTCTCTCCTATATCTGTAGTTAGTGCTCTTTAAGTGAAAATGAACTAAATTCATTGCATCATCATCATGATATGGCAAAGTGAGGCGAGGGCAGCTGAACTGTGAACTCTGCTCCATATTATATCCATGTTATGTATGCTCTGTATAATGCGATCTGTCCTACCCTTCTACTACACAGCTACCACCACTTACAACATATAGGGCACTACACACATACCACTTATCAACATATAAAATATTGCTCCAGCTCTAAATAACCTATAATACACTAATGTATGTATCTACATAATATTTTACTATATTAACTACGATATAAACCTAGCCTAAAACTGTTAAGCTTTAAAAGGCTGGAGATTTGTGTATTAAATCATGTGGCTATATGTCTGGTCAATGGTTTTCGTGTTTGTGTAAATAACGATTGTATACTGCACCAGTGAAGTTTAAGTTGGACACACAGTTGTGTATCAACACAATACATACGTAATATACCTACCTATATGAATATTATGATGTCTACAAATATCTGGAAATATGTATGGAGTGTGTGTATGTGTCTATGTATGGTGGTAGTGGACGAGCGGGTATGAGTAGCAGAGTTATGTACACGTAATGGAAATAATATATACGTTTGTGTTTTGTAGTTTATGGATAATCTGTCAGTGGCTATAGCTAATATTCATTGGAAAGAAGCTTGGAGCTTAATAAGCAATGTATGTAGTATGTGGAGATATGGTTATGAAATACTGACGGCGGCCGACGACGCCGCCAACGACTATGACGACTCTTTAGTTTTGTTCAGTGACTTTTGAGATGCTGTGTGCTATGGTTGTGTAGTTTTGTGGAAGAGAGTTTGAGTAAAGTAGAAACTACTCATTTTGATCTATACCACTACTTGTGTTTGCATTTGTAGTTGGTAATAGGTTATAGTGGTGTAGTGCTAGGAGTAGTAGGAGTAGTAGGAGTATAATGGTTATGGTTTGTAGTAAAGTATTGGAAGAGTGCTATACATGTTGATGTTATATTAGTTGGAGTTGGAGTTGGGGAGTATAGATATATTGAGGAATGAAACGGATGGGTGAAAGCATATAATTGGGGCGGTCGAGGAGATGTTGGGTCGATGAGGGTTGTATATAAGAATGTTATGTGATGTTACAATCTGGAATCTAGTTGAGCGATCAGAAGAGAAAATATCAGGAGAAATGGAAAAATATCCTATCCGCCCGGCTTAGTTGTCTCGTTTGGTTTTCACGGGATATCGTGTGCGTTTGCTGTTTTGGAGAGTTCACAAATGGGTGGGGAGCATGCGCCAAAAATTCTGATAACATTTTTTGTCATTTTGCCAATGCAATCGAAATGAAAAGAGCCAATTGATTTTCTTTTTTCCTTGTTTCTTTCGACTGGCTGTCTTTTCTCCTGTCTTCAACTTTTCAATATCATTCTACTAGCTATTACCACGAGAGAGAGAGAGAAAGAGAGCCTCTTACCTACGTGGCAGTATGTACATAATATGTAGAGGCTCCTATTCTCTCTGTCTCTCTTTCAGTATCTACTTCAATATACTCGTCACTAGCATGTAACTCTAACCTTGTGTAGCAATGTGTAGCTAGTGCATGTACATTTTCGAACCATGATTTTCCATAGCACGTCTCATGCAGTCTCACTCTTTCAAAACTAAAGCTCCAGTTCACTACAAACAACGTAGTGTGCACTCCGAGTGCTCCTACCAGTCGGACTACTGCTCTTTCTCGTCTCTGATCGGTTCTTGCACTTTATACAATACCCTGCTCTTCTCCAACTACTCCATACCATACATACCATCATCACAATACACTAATACACCAACACAACACAGCACTACACATATTTGTATTAGTATAATCCTTAAGTAATAGAGCTTCACACGAGCTAGCATAGTCCGCTTTATATTTATGTTGTGTATGTATCTGTGATATGAAACAGTCTTCTAACTTTCCATCCATCCACCCGCATTACCACCACACAGTCCCTATATATCTCATATTTATAGCTCGTCTTCTATTTACACCATCAAAGCCAAAGCCCTTCCTCCTTATTCTTATTACTCCAGCTCAGACTCATGTACTTGTACACACAAGACACAACGACTCCTTCTCAGAAACGTCGAGTCGCCTTCTTTCTCTTCCATCTACCTCCTGTTCACTTCACCATTCTTCATATGCCATGCTCTTTACTTTTCCTTTCTTTCTACTAATAATACTACACTACATCCATTCACCCATCAAATAATCTAAAGAATACACAAAAACTCATCTCACTCACTTTCCAGTCTCAACCAATCCCTGTCTCTATAGTAGCTAATGCACCTATACAATTTCTCCGAACAATATATCTACAATATCCAATACAAATATACAGCATGTTACATCATTGTCTACCATTTTAGTCATAACAGCTATAATCTCCTATTTGTATATTGTGAATTTTATAACTAGTCCCTCTTAATACTTGGAAATACACTATGAAGCTCATAGCTCCTGCATATGTATACATATTACTATGCAATACATGTGATGCTTCATACAAAAGTATTGCATAATAATGCATTGCTTAGTTCGTCTGCCTACTCGAAGTATGGATGGAAGTTTATGGTGGCATATTGTGTTCCATCGTACAGCGGATAGCGAGTTAACCTGTCCTCTATTAAATTAAATATGTGCAGTGTAGCTTTATCGTGCTTTTATGTATGGAGAGACTAGAATAGAAAGAGAGTACGTACACGAGCATACATATTGTAATGAATGCAACGCCATGAGTTAACTATACGCTATGGGAGGTTTTTATATGAACATCATAATAATCTATGTGTTGTTCTGTGTATGTCTACTACACATAGCGAGGCTTATCTGTATGCTTTGCTATGTTTACTTCTCACACGACGACCGTTTAGTTGAAGTGTCTGCTATTCGCATAGTTGACAGCGGAAAACAACAAATTACGGCACAGGTTCTAAAGATACTACTTTGCTTTCTTGTATATGTGCATGTGTACTTTATTTCGTCTTTGCTTCAGTTCGCTTCAGTTTGCAATGCAAACGCTTTGGTTTGACTTAAGTTGAATCAGTCGCGTCTCAATGTGCTTCGGCTTCGACGAGTTCAGTCTCTTCTCTTTCTCTTTATTCTCCCTGGCTTACTTTCCCTGCTCCTCCAGTGCAAATAAAACAAAACAGTCTGCCAACCAACGCTCTGTTCATACTAGTATTGCAATTGTGTACTTTTCACATATTTACCTTTCATATTATAATGGCTTCACTGCAAAACCTTAGTTCTGACTTTTTCACAGAGAAAGCTGACCTATGCTGTAGTTTGCAGTTTACACAGCAGTTCTTCCTACATGGAAATAGTAGGAATGTAGGTGCTAGGTGCAGTGTATTATACAAAAATGATATACAATATTTGTTGTAGTTTCTGTGAAGGATGTTGATGGAGTAGTATATAGGAGTGATGTTTTGTTGTAGCATTGGTATCGAAACTACATAATATTGTATGAAAATGGTGTGGTTGGTTTGGGAGAGTATATAGGGGACATATGGTACAAGGAAATATTATGTGTAGAGAATGCTTTACTGTTTGTGGGCGAATGTGTGACTGGGTAGAGACACACGTAAGAGAATTGTCGTGTGGTTTTGGTTGTACGTGGAAATGTGTAATGAGCTTTATTTGTGTGTGTTTAGATGCTTTACACGAACTTTTCCTAAGTTAAGCTTAGCCTTCACCCGTCTGTGCATAATATGTGTTGCTGCTGTTTTCTCGGGCTAAGAAAGCCACTGCTGCTGTGATAAGAGTCTGAGCTACTATTTACTTTTCTTCCGCTGCCACCTAGGACTGGCACTCTGTCTTTTGTATTCTTCTAATGAGATTCGCGACAAGCCGCAGTAGCAACGGACAAAACTACGCAGAAGGTCATCCTCCTCCTCTCGCTGTCTCTGTGTCTCTCTCCCTTATTACTGCTACGACCAAGATCTTCGTTAAGAAGAATATATTAGAGATGTGTGTGCAGAATAGAGGTTAGACTATGTATGTATAAATGTATAGAGAGAGATACAAGTACTTATTTGCTATTAAAGAGTGCTAGATCACTTCCTTACTATTTATTTGCTTTAACTCACTCAGCTAAGATGACTGCCAGTCTTTCCCCCTCAACTCACTTCTTCACTATTTACAACTGAGTTGAATTGCTTTCGCTTCGCTTTGCTTTCCTTTGCTTTGTCAGTTCGCGGATTCACATCTTTTGTAAAATGTACATACACATCTATATCTATAGAAGACTTAAAGAGGCTGTATGCAGTTATAGGAAGTTGTTGGCGGCGAGGATGACGGTCGTGAACTGCCTTCGAGTCACTAACACGTAGTTTTGTGTCATGTACTATTTCCGACACTTTCCTTTCACAATGAGACTTGTAAACTGAAGAGAACCAACCGTATTACACCTACATAGCACATTATTGTCCTCCTTATGTGCCTCTTGTACACGAATAATTACAGCAGAATATACTTCCAAATCGCTATAATATGTATGAGTCTACCTGGTGCCTCATGCACTTGGATACACATTTCCAAATTTGTATTATTGCAAAAAATAATAAACGAATCGTGTAATTAAGGCATTTCTTGCATAAATAAAGAATTATTCTTTGCTTGCAATTTTAATTCACTTCTTTAAACAATGTACTGAAATGCTCATTCCTTTTATATAATGTGAAAATACACGTTAAAAAATAGCAATGAAAGTTTACGAAATTAAACTATATTCTGTATTTGAACACTTGTGTTTTAGTAATCTCTTTTCCGTGCAAGAAGATTGTGAATTCCAAATATTTGCTGAAGTTTCAAAACCACTGACAATTTAAGAAGTAAATATAATATTGAAGTTGATAAAAATCCTGTTTAGTAAATTTATTGCCTCGTTAAAGTTTTGCATTTATTCTCATTATTGTTGTAGAGGTTTACCGAGGTTGGAGGCCTACAGTGATAGAATAGCTATCAGCTTAAAATATTCATTCAAAAGTTATTTTATCGCACACGTTGAGTGGCAAAATAAATATTATTATTTCGACTGAATTATTCAATCAATCAAAAAAGGGATTGTATGTATTGCGTGTGATTTTTTAAAACTGAATCAAGCTATCTAAAATACAAACTATGCTCATTAATACAACCGGCAGTTGCTAATCTATAATCAGTCTTTAAAGATATTAAATTATATGACAATGTATTTAATTCATGAGTAGCTTTGTGAGCTCTAATCTGTTATAAATGGCATTTCAATTTTAAAATAGGAATCAAGGAAAATTTGTTGTGAGTGGTGACCCACCCTGTATGAAATGTAACTACAATGCTACAGCCGATATAGGAGAGGTTCATTGTCTAAATGAGAGAAAACAGACGGCTGAACCACGACGACCAATGACAAAGACTCGAAATGGTAGTTTACAATCAACTCTTACATTCTGTAAGTGCCACTACTCATTAACTTTCTCCAACTCCACTCAATTCAATCGACTTACAATTCAAGTAGCTTACATCACACAACACCACTATTGTCACTACACTTATATACCACAACCAACAGATAAATTGCCGTTGAACATGTTTTTAAAGCCAAAAGAAGTGCTGAGCGAGAGAAATTGAGTCTAAATTAAAGCATGGGATCAAAGCTAATATTTATCAATGCTAATTAATTAACTACAGGGCACCATAAAATATACATTGATATATCATTTACAAAGCCATGTGTCATGTGTCTATGTGGTTATTCCAAGCTAATTTCCCTTACAAGAATAATGTCAAAAGCATGCACATAATAAATAATTAGCCTTACTGTATAGTGTCGTAATTACCAGAATCTTTACAAAAAAGCTCTAAAATAATAAAAGAAGAAACCACTGCATAATAAACGTTATAGAATTTAAATAAAAACACTACACATATTATTATTACTTACCAATAGCAAAGGCAGTTAAAAACGAGTACATGCATGACACTTACATAAGACAAGCATAGCAGCAATAAAGATAAAATGAAAAAAGCGGATATGTATATCAACTCATCAAATGAGAAATAGACCAAAAGGATTTGAAAATGTAACAGATGGTAGGAAGAAGAAACCACAGAGTTATTAACTAATTGCAAGCCAGAGGAAATGCTGGAGCTTTGATACGATTTACATTACAAACGGAGATAAAATGAGACAAAGCATAGGAAAAAAGAATCATAAAGCCATTCTTTTCATCCGCATGAAAAATTGAAATAATGTGAAAGGAAATGAGAGTGAAGAAAGAATCTCATGACTACTACACACAAGTTAAGCTGTAAAACAAATGTAGTTGGAAAGAGAGAAACAAGTTGGAAAGTGGGAGAATAGTGGTACATGGATTTAAAGCTATGTATGTAGAAGCTGTAGAGCTCAAGAATAGCGACAGGGAGTGACAATACACACACAAACACACACATGCCGTGTATTCTGTGTTAAAGTCTAAGTACATGGGTTTCTCAGCCGACAGATCGTGAGATAGCTGTAAAAAGCACGTATGTATATATAGACAGAGGGTAGTTGGCTGGAGAAAGTAGCGAATGAAATCTGACCTCCAGTTTGTAGAGTTACTGCCGGGAACGTGAAACTTGGGCAAGTTGCCGAAGACACGGAGAAAAACTCCAGGCGGTGGTCGACTTGTGCCGTGGTAGTGCCAACCGTGTCACACATACTCTGATCCAAATTGACACTGGACAGAGACTCCTCTGGGCTATTGACGTAGAACGCTTCTCTCTGACTCTTTAGAAAATTCCACTTGTTTTTTCAATTTTACGATTACAACTTTTCCGACGTGAAATGAATGAATATATATTATATATATATGATCAACTCAAATTGAATGAGCAATGTCTACAACATATACGCAGTCGGACTTCTACACGAAAAACACCTTTCCAGTTGACAAGGCAGGGTTTCTTGTTAGTCGTATTATTTATTTGTGAGACACGGGAAGAGCGTCGTGAACAAATGAAAACTAGCCATAATAATAATTATACATAATACGAATGACTATTACATTTCATGTATAGTTGCATTTGGAACTACAGGTCGTACAGAAGAACTTGTTTGTATATATAGCTATCATAATGTAACTGAGTCACCAGAACATGAACAACAACAACTAGAATAATTGACTAGGAGCATGGAAATGATTTGCAGCAGAAATTATTTAGTAGAAGAAACACAACAACTCCACCAAACAGAGACAGAGAGACAATTACAATAGTTGTGTGTGATTATCAACGTGACGAGAAGTTAAGGCAGTCTCTGTATGTTTTTATCGTATTTAACTCTATTGTATATTACATTATTCATAATAATATTAATAATAATAATAATAATTTGTTGTTTGTTGAAAGCGACGATTCAGTATAGACATTTACTGCTTCTATCAGTAATAAGTATTTTTCTTATTGAAATTATGATTTGTTAGTATTAAGACAAGATAACGATTGTGTGTCGTTGTGTGAGTCTTGTTGAGAATATTCCATGTATTTTCGGTTTCTTTGATTAACAACAAACAAAGTAGTTTTATATTTTATAGCAACAAGGAAAATGTGCACTCCGACAGGAGAGGAACTTCTTCTAGAACTGAACGCGTGTCACTGAAATTGGAGAAAGGTCAGTCTCATCAGACTCTTTTTGTCATTTGTATATATTATAGAGTAGATTATTTGTTGTGTGTAGTCTCCTTACTAAAAGTTGTGTACAAATTGGGGGAAGCGTAGACAAATGTAGAGTGGTGGACGTGAGTTGTTGGATTGTGTGTGGAGAAAGTGACGGTATGGTGAATGTGAGGATGACGGTGTAAAAATGTGTGGTAAAAGAAATAATGTTATGTAATTTAGTCGTAGAGCGTGGTCGTGCAGGTTGTATGTGTGTTGTATGTAAAGGGAGTCGGAGTCGACGAGAAGCACTGCACACTGTGACCCCCAGTCAACGTGTAACTTTGTCCCGCTGCTGGCTGTCTCTGTCACGAGCGAACGACGACGTCGACGGACGGAGAGTCAGAAAGAGAAGCTCTCACACTCAAAAACAAACACGGGAGTCTACACTGTAGACAGAGTCAGAGAGACACAGAGACAGAGCCAACAGACTCACATTCTCAACAACAGTGTGCTAGTAGTAGTAGTAATAGTAAAAGAGCTCGTAGTAGTGCCTCGTAAACACTAGTAGTTGACGTAGTAGTAGAAATAGATGTAGGGAGAGTTTTGTGTGTGCTGGAACACTCATGCAACACACTCATGCACATTTACACATAAAAATCATACAGGACGAGTATCGGGAGCAGAGTACAGGGCAAGACTTGACACATGGAAAAGAGCCTTGTTTAAAGCAGCGTGTGGGCCTCTGCTGTGGCTCTGGCTCAGAAGAAGAGACACAGAGTTGGTTTGGGTTAGGATGGCTTTAGTTTTGGCTGGTTGTTAGTTCGTTAGTGGTGGAGAAGAGTCGTGGTTGCTGTGCTGTGCCTCTACTCTGTACTCTGTACCAGCAGCCTCATCCACCACCGATGTCGAATACTCAACTGCCAGAACACCACGCAATCGCCTAAAATACAATCGATTGAAATGACGGAAAGCAATATGAAATTCTCCACTTTCCTCCCCATTGGCCATGGGATTTTTGCCCCAAAATTTTTCTCATCACCCCTCCCATTTCCGATCTATATACATTTTATTTTTTGATTTTTCCTCGTATTCTCCATGACTGACTTGACTACCACCGAAACTCTCCTCACTCTCTTTCTTTCTTCCATCACATTACGTCCACACACAGCCATGCAGAGCGCACACAAACACACATACACAAACTCACACTCAAACACCGTAATCATATAATATGTGCACCATGTGCATGTGTGTGGTGTACTTCTTGCCCTAGTAGACAAAGTCTTCCCTGTCCATCTCACGACCATCATCATCATCATCATCTCTCAAACCAAACCAAACCAAACCACTCAAATCCACACTCAACACCACACCAACTCAACTCACCCGCCCGACAAAACGAAACAAAGTCAGCCACACACATACATACACACAACATAACACGTTCATCGGGTTCATCTGTCGACTACGAGTACTGCACTACACTCTCATACTACTCCAACAACGTCCAGTCTCACTTTTCTTACAAGTAGCTCTTCTAAACCACCTAGTAGTCCTAGTAGCTCTAGAAGTCTCTCTCGCTCTAGTAGCATTAGCATTCGCAGGAGTTTTCAACAGACACGGAGTCAACATAAGTAGGAAAAAGACGGCTGGAAAGAGTACATGCACATTTCCTAGTCTTATCTTTACTTGACTTTACCAGTTGAGCCATGGCAGAAGTGCTGCTTGAAGGAGTAGTGCCAGACAGTGGTCTGGTGTGGTCGTGTAGTAAATAGTCGTAGCTATGTGGCTTCTTTCTCCAACCAACAACCCACAGTCCGTTTTTACGTACCAATCCTCCACATTTCAGCTTCACCAAATCACAACCAAACAAATCTAAAGACCTGCTAAACTCTACTTAAGTGAAGCCAGACGAAAACCCTGGCTTTCATGCTAGCCCAGATATATTTATATGTCCACTCTTCATTTCGTCCACATAGCCACCCAACACACCTACATTACATACTAAATACTTCAATTTCCTCCTTATCATTCTCAGCCTGATAATAATATTAGCTGATCGTAAAGAGTTTCACCAGTGAATCACATGTACCGTAAATATTCTCATAATGTCCTCACTAAAGTCAGCAAAATGATTTTGACGTCAACCATTTCTAAAGATCCGATATAATTACACATGCGAGACAAAAATAAATTACCCAAATAGATACGAATGTATTATAACTCAATTCTTATACAAGTCGACTCCTGCTTTTCAGAAATCTATTCGTCCCTCAACAATGTTACCTTTTCAAGTAAACATGATTGAGACTTGTGAGTAAATGCGAAATTGTGTATATACTATGTAATTGAGAAAAATGCTATAATGCGGATGTTTGCCAAATACATGTTTAGGATTTATTTTATTGTATTTTTTGACGAAGGTAAAGTTGTGAAGACAATTGTAAATTAACGGAAACCTATAATATAATCCAGGTTACATGAAAGTATGCATATACAAAATACGTAGAGAGTTAAAGTAAATGTGTTTTAACTTAAATTTAGGCAATTAAATATAAGCAATTTATTCATTTACAAATCCATAATAGCATTTATCCCTTCATATGAAAAGGTAGTGCAGAGAGGAATATATTTACAAAGCATTTTACGCAGCCGGAGAAGACAACTTGTGTTTACTTCAATATATACGGCATAAAGTAGAGCGTACAGACCTTATCGTTTCGTCTCATCTCACAAACACAGATCTCCAACAACATTCTTATACTACACAGGATTTACACACTCATATATACACACACACATGACTTGCTATAATGTATTCCTGTAGTAAAAACGAAAATATTCTACTGTGGTAGTTGATATGTATATAGATGCAAACAATGTTCATATTACCTATATAAATCGGGCCGTCTCAAATCTGAATGCATTCGTCAGTGGCTTAAATGGTGTTGTGTATGTATAATACATATATTATGTATGTGCATAGCGCATATACGGCAGAAGCAGGAAATATATAGTAGCCACTACAATATACTGCTATATAATATACACTGCTATTTCTGCACAAGATATAGGATGTAACATTAACATAAAATACATACATACATGGACTGACCTAGGGACTGAGAAATGTTATAGGAAGAGGCTATTGGATGGAGTGAGTGGTAGGTGTTTAGTGTGAATATGGAAGAAGGGCAGATCGTGTGTTGAGTAAAGTCATGGAGACTGGAGACGATGGTGGTGGTGGTTTGTGTGTGCGTGGCTGTGATGTGATGATGGGTATGGGAGCGGGTATAGGAATATTGGCCGTGAGGACAATGGGATAGCGCTATATCAAGTGCTACCTCTATTATCATCCACTCTACCTTTCCCTTCTCAATGAAATACTCGACCCTTCCTTTTATCATTTGACTTTGCCTTTCCTCCGTCTTATTTAGCTTCCTTTCCATTTCCTTGGCTTTTATACACTGAACATTTGGGTATTGAGACTTGAGACTTTCTTTCTCTGTACTCTTCCATTTTATCCCATTGTGCATCTACACTTTGTATCATTTATGTACTACATAGCTAATAATGTGCAGTCGCGAGAAAAAGAACATGAAAAGCAAGAGGGACGTCGCTTGCACGACTTCCGACTCTTCTTTCTTTAATTCAGTGTTCCGTTCCATCTGTCTGTCCAACTTCTTTCGAATCTTATCCCAATAAGTCCGCATGTGTCTGAAAGTCCTTAGCAAATACTAAAGAGTTTCAACCAGTAATATTGCTACTTCTACTACCTACCACTACACTACTACTACAATGTCTTGTCCATTACAACGAGCTGATCTGTTCTTCAGAGCTCGGCGTACAGTTCAATAAGTTTTTCATTCCAACAACTTTTAGCACCACCTTTACTACACACATCCACCCACTCGCACACATTTCTATGGCTCAACCACATTTTCATCTCCCAACTTCAAAAATCTCATTTCACATACAATTTCCATGTATTTTCATAAAAGATAAGCATCTTTTCAAAGGATTCCCACCATCACACCGTCACTAAGATGAACCTGTCCCATTCTCTCTTTCTCATCCTTCTTATTTTCATCTCCACGCATAACTCTTCCGCTTAAATTTCCAAATCTGTCCTATACGTCCAAATACCAATATCCCATTTTAACCCCCACCAAGAATATAAAGTGTTGTATCCTCCCAGTCGTTAGTAATATCAAAATATGTAAATATGTAATATTAACATCGCTTTTCTATTTCATGATATTATACATTATGCTGTGCTCACGTTTCTGTACATTTGACCATTACATTCAACTTTTACCTTTTAAAATATCATACATCTCGTATTAACATCGCAGGTAATACACTCTATAAATAGAAGATAGATTGGCAATTTGGTACTGCTTCGATCTTGGATGCAATGAATTTTGATACTCGTTCAAATAACAAAATTCATATAGTATCTATTCAACTTCAGAACTAACCAATAGTCTTTTACACCTTCCATTTCATTGTAGCCTCTCAATAATAATTAACGTTTCATATCAATATGCCTGTATCGTACAAAGTACCGACGCAGTAGTAGCCTTAATAGAAAACAATTAAAATAATTTAGGTTTTTCTCCTAATATGATTTTTGTAATTTGATGCAACTGCTTTTGTTTTATCGTTTCAGGTTGGATTTTACTACACGTGGGTTCAGTATTGCAATTATCTAACAGTAATGATGAGAAATACCGCATGTCGCTTAAAATAGAGATTTCCTAAAAAAGAAGTGAAATAATATTTTGCCATAGGTACGCAATTACACATGTATCCCTGCATGCATTTCTGTATATAAGAAACATAACTACGGACTACATCTACACTATGTCTACAAATATCTGAATACAATGCCATTTAATACAGCAATAAAAATAATTGCATGGTCAGATATTAAATTACATAATGACATTTCTACTCGATGCAGAAGATTCTTAGATAGCTTTTTATAAATACAAATGGACTGCGCTACTACAAATCTGCCATTCTTGAAGAACCTAATATACACACAAATGTCATTTATTTATTTTTGTGTCTATTGTATTGCATAATTCCCTATGACTGTCTATAGCATGACTGGTGTAGTTACACGTTTATTGGTAGTATAAAGTATACGAAACATACACAGAGAAGAGACAGTCGACTCTAATGAGAGCAATATACATTCAATGCATGCCAAATATTCTCGTTGCGGTTTCACATTACCCGGTCAACCTTTATTCTTTATCAATTATTATGTTGGAAGTTGACATTAATAAATATATTAATCATTGAATTTCCTCCATTCAAGTTGATGATGGTGATCTGGATGGTGCAAATCCAGGGATTTATATCGTCATGAAGGTTTCCCAACCAAACCACCCATAATACAAAAATACAACAAATATACAAGAGCAGTATGTGAAGCCAATAATAAAATAGCAGTTGAATACGAAATACGCTTGTTCAGTAGCAGTATCTCAGTGTAAATCCAATTTTGTTTTAGAATACAATATCTGCTAAAGTAGGTCTGTGTACATCTGGTGTGCTCTGGTTGGTTGCAAAATCCTTTGTTTTTCCTCTTCTACATTTATTGCTATATACGATGGCTTTGCTACCAGGTAGATACATTCTACATACACAATAGCCTTCTATGCAGAATCTAATTTTCATTATGTAAAATGTCTATTAGGCACCTACCACTATGCATTCTACCTAAGCATTATAATAAAATATTTGGGAATTAGGTAGGGCATAAAGTTCCAGGACACGTTAGTTCGTTTTATAATGATCTAAATAGCAATCTACTCATACATAAAATACGTACGCTCATAATTAGGCCTATTAATAGTAATACATGTACTCTAGCATGTACGCCATGTATAGAGCCACCACCAGCCATATGAATATAGCTGTATGCAGCTTAGTAAATTTCAGCAAGTAAGTACTATTGCATATTGTATGACATTTTGGAGTAAAGTATTAGGTATAGGGCTATACAGCTAAACACAAAATATTTACCTACATTTGGAGCAGCAGGGTGGTTAGGCATCTACACAGAGCTTTAATAACCCCACTAATACAACTACTGCGATATTCCATGAAAACTAATCAATTAATTGATATAGCCATAGGGGCAAGCAAACATTGGGAGTATAGCCCTAACAGTCCTGGCCTGGCCTGGCTCGTAGTTGCTAATTACATACTTCCGCTTCAATTTTAATGCTTACACGGTTGGTGTATGTATAATGGCGACAATGAGCTGTTCGACAAACTGGCTTACTGATTCTAGCGGAGACTAAATAGATTAGTAATGCAATGTCATTCCGCCTCAGCCGAAACTTAAAATGAACTGTCGAGGGAGCTTGATTGTAATGGGACGATGACTACTGGAATGGTGGCGGTGTTTGCTCGTAGTTCTCCAGCACAGCAGAATACGAGGAAATCCACTAGTGTTACTTACTGTATTTTAGTTTGATCGTCATCGAGGTTTCAGTTGTAGTGCTAAACTAGTCTAGTACTAGACGTGGTATGTAGTAGGAGCAGGAGGAGTACTATGAAGGAACTAGCTAATGTTAAAACGACCAGTTTGACATGATATAATGTGGATGAACAAAAGGCACGGACGGAGAAATGTTTCTTGCGCTCCTCCTATACGCATCGTCAATTTTCTTGGATAGCAGTAACTAAATTAAATTACATCATAGACAATCGGAAAATATCTAGGAGTATGTAGTAAGTATATGTTTAAGAGTGGATTGTGTTGGCTATGTGTGTGCTACATAGGACTACAACTCCATACAAGTAATACGATTGTAGTTTTGTGTTGTGGTGGCTAATAATATAAGATTACTTATATTTTATTATGATACAGGCAAAAGCGCAGCGTAGCCAGCCCTAGTCGTTATGATGGAGCTGTTTTCATTGTATACAATCAATAAACTCGGAGCAAAATTCAATTAAACCAATAAGCCTCAAAGCCAAATCCCTATCCCAAGCTGAATGCATCAATTTTTATTTCTTAAAGCTCGACATCATCAGGCAAAGGCAAAGCTACGCCGATCAAGTCAAGCCGAGCAAATCAACTCATACAATAATTATATAGAAGTACGGAGTACGCAAAGTACAACACAACCAGAACCAATACTTACAACATAAAATGTACATTCTCTCAAGGTACTCTCCTCTCTCAGCCACTCTCTATCTGTCTGATTAATATTGTTTGTTGTTAGTTAAAGACAGATGCAAAGGGAGTTGGTAGCCAGTCTCCTGGCTTATTTCACATATTACTACAGCACTACTGCCTTTTTAGTTATTGCAGTTGTAGTAATAACTAATAGCACAGTCAAGTCAAGCAGCACAATGAGTGTAATATCAAAATTATAGAGAAGAAATTGAAGCAACACACAAAGCATGATATAGAAATGAAGTATGAGACATTCTTATGATATTATTATGCTATATAGGTAGCTGCTCCAGTTCTACCTACTTACATAATAATGTACATGTATAATATAATATTACATTTGTCTGAATGCGACTCCCTTTTCTTCGTCCACATTCTCATTTCACAATTAATACTCCCACAATAATGTAATCGTAAAAGTGAATCATGGCATGGTCAATGGCATTATAAGCCATTGGCTCTCGTTTCTTCATTTAATGAACCTTTCTGATAACATAACTTTACTATAGACTCTGCATTATTGTTCTTCCACAATACAATCACTCCTTTCCACAGTTCTCCTACGTGGAATTGGCAAAAATGAAATGACGCAAATCGAAATTGAACAAAGTGTGCAACTTGGACGATAGAACAAAGTAATAAGGAAAAATAAACCCAATGTCTCTCCGATTTTCATTTTCTTCAGCTCAAATAGTTCAAGAAATGAGGAAGAGACCGAGCCAAGACGTAATCGTATTGTATCTTAACACAACCACCAGGCAGGGCACAGACAGACTTCTTTAAGACACTCCACTCAAGTGAAGACTCAAGACACCATTCGCATTCCCTAATAAAAGAAAGTGTTGGAGAAAGGTTCGTACAATGAGAAAAACTAGACATTCACTCAACAATGAGATACGCAGCATCATCTGTAGTCGTAGTTTTAAGATAGTAAGAAAAGAAGGAGTTCAGGCCGTCACCAGAACCGCTAAAATTAAATACTCTTTAAATTTAGCTTGATAAAATATTTGTTGTAGTAAAGTACCCAAGTAAGTAAAGTTTGTGGTTTAGATTAATTTGGTCAGAATTTGAAATTTTGTGAAATTCATATAATTAACTGCCACTATAGTTGATAGTATACATTATGTACAAATATTTATGGGTGGGCAATAATTCATATTTACAATAAAATAACGTTTAAAATATTTGACAATTGGTTGGTAACTGGTAAGTGAACGATCATTCACAATAAAAATTTGTGGAATCTTGTATACACAGTATAAGTATGTAAATTTTTAATTTTTTAATTCACTCGAGCTAATAATGATGGATGAAGGTGATTTGTAGATTATCATTTGGAATTTATATGATATTATTAGTACGTATCAGTTAATATCAAAACTGTCATGGATATTTTATACCATTGTCCATATGCCTATATCCTATCTTACTGGATACTATCAACTATGATGTATGACCGGGAGCGGATAACGGATGCACAGCAAACAGTAACTTGGTGAGAAAAAATAAATAGAAAAAATAATATGGAAAAATTAAGTTATAATCCTAGAGTGGTTTGAAACAATCATATTTATTTACTAAATCGAATTTATTTTAATTTCAGGTACATCTAACATCGTCATTATTGTCAAAGTGTTGAAATTGATTAGGTATGTAAAAAATGTATTAATATTTCTCCACCTATATCACACTTTATTATAAGTTAATTAAAACAAGGTTAAAGCTTTGGTATAGTAATATTATGAGAAACTCCCTATTCCCTATGCCCTACTTCGTACTTCGTGTATGAATAAAACTTTATGCTTTTCTCTGTTTTATCCAAACGAGAAAAGATAAAAGCTTTTACCGAAATCGCAAAACCTCTTTTATATTGATATGCAATTATAAGGGTTTCCGTATAATAATTAATACCTAAATAAGAGGTCTAAAACTACATTTCAAGCTTAAGTATTTCTCAAAAATTATCGACATCCAAGTAAGCAGATTGTTCGACATAATTAGCGAGTTTATATATAATTAAATGTCATTACTAAATCAAAAAATTGTTTCAATCATAATCCTTTTCATTGGCCATGAGCAATTGGTAATAAAAAGTTGAATCTAATTTAGATCCAAATGAAAAAATGAAAAATTATTTTTTTAAATCTCCATGCCAAACTGAAAATATCTTGGAGTGCACAGCTGCTCAGCAGGTTTCGCAAGGCTGTATCTAGCGGCAGGCCACTAGGGCACGTGCCCTAAGCGAAATACCAAGAAGAAGGTTAATTTTCCAAAAAAGTGCCTTAAATCGCAATTTGATGCTTTTTAGGGTGTGTTTGTCTCAATTTAGCTCAATTTTTTTTCGAAAATTGTCATTTCTATAACAATTTTGACCTTGGTACCCCCACCGAAACGAAATCCTAGATACGGCCTTGCAGGGTTGTATAATATACAGAAATTGATTTTTGGGAGGGCAAAATTCGATAATAAGTACATAATGGCGCGTTGTAATGGAGTAAATTAAGTCAAAACCAATGTAAATTGCATCGAATTCGCGCGTAGCGCGAAACTTTTGAAACAAAATTACTTTTTTTGTGAATTTTATGAGCCTAATTCCAAGTTAAAATGGGTTTTTCACATCTTTCAACTTTAAAGATATCCTTAGAAAGCCACCTTATGTATAGTATGCTATAAGTTTGCCTTTTGCAATCATCGATACAAATACTCAGTAATCTAAATATTAGTATTACTATTTAAGATGAAATGAAATTATATTATATTATATTTTTTATAATTTTGGATTGTATTTTACATCTATTTTCCATATTGACAATATTTGGTGGATATTAACTATTAACGCAACAATAGTAATGCTCTACCAAATACTTTCATAACTAACATATTTTTAAATGTTACATTGTTATTTTTAATTCATTCAAAACATTGTTAAAAATAATATACCGCGTCTTTTTTGTAACGGTTGTATCTTAATAAACATTAAATATATTCGCAGGTTCTTGCAAGCATTGAAAACTATTCACGAGGCAATTGCTTAGTATTAAAATTGGCCAAGGGCAATTTTAATGCTAAGCAATTGCCTCGTTTCCCATTCACAAGGTTGTGAATGGGAAATAAAGTAAAAAAATGGTTGTGAAGGTGAATTTTTTTATTCAATTGGATGAAATAAAAATAATCACTGCAATAGAAATACAGTAGCCTCTAAACTCTTTTTTAAGTTTTAATATTATCATTAATGCAAGTTAACGATAGTACTTATTATTATAGTTTTTATTTATTTATACAGATGTTTTTAGTCAATCAATGTTAATAAAACATATGTATTAGGTCTGCTCAGATTGTTATAATTTCTTTGCCTTTAGTGAATTATATTAAAGTGTGATAGAGAAATATTAATATTTATTTACCTACCTAATGAATGTTTGCGCAACTTTGGTAATTGTATTGTATTGTGTATAGCTTATCTCCGTGACAATATTAGGCAATCCAATTTTACAATCAGAATCAGTAGATAGTTTAATTAAATACCAGCACTGCTCTCCCCCTCAAGTCACACTCACACTGCTCATATACTTTATAGACATAAAACTAAATAGTAACAACGATTTGTTTGCACTATTGTTGTACCACAATTTGTCCACACTTTTAAACATTTCCCCAAACCAAAAATTGGACCTTTACCTTCCGTCGAGTGTTTTACCAAATTAGCTCCTGCAGCACAAAATGCGAAAATTAAAGAGTTTCAACATTTACGTTACTTATTGACTGTTACCAAACTAAACTCATATCAATGTGAAAGTGCAGCAACACCGGGTTGGGCATATTGCTAGTAATGTTGGGCATGGACAATATGTATAAATTAATTTGTTATTGGTTGATAATTAAAGCACAAAAGGCAATACTTTGACGATTCAAATAGATTAGAAAATGTTATTTACTTCCTTGACAAAAATAATAAATGTTGATTAGTTGATTTCAAATATTACACTATTGTTTTTTTTAATTGTCATTTTACCCTTACCAAAGATTCCGCTAAAATTGAATTGATCTGGGACGAAATGTTGGTTTGTTCATGATGCTTAACTCGGCTGTAAAGTTAGTTTCCAATAAGTTACTACAATAAATTATTTCCATTTTTAAGTTTTTGTGCAAATCGCAGTAAAACTTTTAACAGGGCATAATTATTATTCTATTTATCCAACCAATTCAAAATCGCTGGATCTTTCGAATAGTGTATATACTATTATTTTTCAACTTGAGACCCCTTAAATGTTCAACCACGGCCTTATCCAGAAATCGATTTCGGGGGGCAAACTCCAAACAAGAGGTACATATGTATCAATAATCGCGCATAGCGCGAAAAATTTGTGCAAATTTAAGCCAAAATCAACCTAAAATGCATCAAATTCGCGCGTAGCGCGAAAA
>JAQFYB010001331.1:0-33941 GCA_034694085.1 Pogonognathellus longicornis | reverse complement strand
CAGACAGACAAACAGACAAAATCTAATGTTTCTCCTAGGCTCTTTCCCATGTATTATCCGCTTTCCTGTCTTTCATGTATGGCTAAGAAGTGGCTCCACCACTTAATAAAATAACAAAGCTGTTGACAAAATAGCGCTTTCTAGAAATGCTAAAATCTTAAGCAATGAAAACCTATTTCTTCCACTGTTTACAATTTTAATTGATCTTCATAGGTAGGTACTATAAAATGATAAGGTAATTGTAATTAGAACTTTCGTTTAAATGTAATCCCTAAGCCAGTAGCATTGAATAGTTAGAAACACTATTGTTAAATGATGTACCTTATATCTGCCAGATATCGGATATCCAACCCATTATACGCAATCTTAAAGGAAACAACTAAACAAAACTTACATTTTTTATGAAACATTTCATTAAAATTTTAATACCCCTCATAGTGTCTTGCATTTTCAGCCTATTTTCCTAAGTACCTCTTACTTACCTCTTACAGTTCCATATATGAACGAATTCTGGTACGACTTCAATTAATGTATTAACTATAGGTATCGCGCAAACTATAATAATATGCTTCTAAAAATCTCAATCCATTTTGTGTAATGGAAATTGAACGTACATATATACCTACCTAAGTAAAGTACTAAGTTGAATATTTAAACCAACACTAAAATAGTGAATTTGTACATGCAAAAGCACATGCCAACAATTTCCCCTTGAGGCTCTATTGAGCGAATAGTTTCTACCAATGTACTTTTTCTACTGTGAGAAATGGTTCCACTGTGCCATCACTGGCATCCATGCCATACCCTGGGGTGTAATTAGGTTTGATCTATTACACCGAATAATTCCAAGGCAAATTATTTTTTGTCCAGACTACTCGGATCTTTATCAATAAATGATGAGTGTAAGAATTGCCTTTAAAAATAAATCAATCAAAACGGATAGAAAGTACCTGAACGACTATTCTAACATTCTATATTATGCTTTATTCATGTATTTTGCCTATTGTATGTATGTAAGGATTGATTGTATTGATTCATACACAATCAAACCGATCTTATTAGTCAACCCATCCAACATCTTCAATTTCCTTTCTAAAATATATAGCAGTAGCGGAACAAGAACGGAAACAAAATGCAAACGACGCGAATGACAAATGGACAGACTGACAGACATACGGGAGATTGAAATCCATATAGTATCCAAGCTTCGGGTTTGGTTTGGTTTAAAAATTTCCTGTTCGGTTAGCTTTTTGTTCGCGGTTAGTAGTCGGTATATTGTTATGCAAATAATACTTTCATCCATTCAAACAAAATAACTATGCTACATACCAAGCAGATATTTATGTTCGGTTCGAAAAATTCCGTTCTCTATCTCACCTCTATTTTCTGTACCTGTAATAACCACATACCTAAACCGCTAAACCTACTACTTGTTAAAAACACTTTTAGAGCTCATGTATTTTAAGAATAATAGTAAATCATTCTATTTATATCCATGAAATATAATTTATCTCACTTTCACCATTCAATGACAATAGAACTCGTTTTGGAACTATTACATACCAATAAATCATTCGTTGCCGTTTATGTAAAAAAAGTAAAGATTATGTGATTTTTTGTACAATTCTTTCACTTGTATACTGCAATAGGTATGTGTACTCACAAGTGATACTTAGCTATAGAGAATCTATCAACCCTGAAGATTTTCTAGTGCCTACCCAGAACATTTTTGAAAGACATTCTATGCAATTTCCAGGTAGCTAATATCTCTATTTAGAATAGTCATAAATATTATTTTCGACCATTTAGTTCTCGATTGCACAATTTTACTTGTAATTTCATTTCTACATTATTCTTATTAGGTATCTTTTGTAACTTCCTGGGAGACTATGCTTGGCTTGGAGAGTATTGTGCTTTCTATGAAGTTATAAACTAGGTAGGTATGTTTGGTTTGGTTTTTATAATTATTTGTTAGCTGTCTGTGGGGATAAAAAACTTTCTCAATCTAACCGCTTGAACTGGTTACATTTATTACATTCTAAATTACATTTTCTGTCTGTGCAGTGTTTCAAAAATGTATAGAGCACATTTAGGTACACACAGAGAGAAATAGAGAGATACAGATGAAGCCAGATTTGAAATTTCTCAAACTTCTTACTTATCACCAGCTGCCATGTGCACACTCCCACTCTAAGAGTTCGCAGTCTGAAGATCTAATAGCAAAATCGGATTACGCTAAGCCGAGTATTACTACAATACAAAGGAAGGACACGTAATAGGAATCATGAATATTTCCACACAACCTTTGATATGCGACAAACTGAATGTGGGACTGTCTCACTTTGTGTCAAGAAAAATATGAGAACATGAGAGTACCCTGAGTGAGTTTTGTGTAGTTCTTCTGCTTAGAAGCCTGGGCGTTGTTACACCCTGCGATTCCCAACAATGACAACGTTCAGCTCACAGGAAACTCCGTCTTTGAGTCTTCATCTTTTTATTGCACTACTGACTACCTAGACTTTTTATACTTCTGCAACATTTGCAAAGGATTATTGTTACTATTCAGTTTGAGGAATGTGGAGCTCGTACTTAAGACATAAAACATAAATGTGCAGTGCAGTGAACTGTGTGTGGGAAAGAGGTGGAAAGAGTGGGACAATGGGAGTGCAGTATGTGCCGAGTCCCGGCTAAATTGTAAACAGAAGGATAAGGTAGCTTTTTAGCGGTGCTCATTGTTCATCATAATATATTATGGCAGAGTGCCAAGGACAAGGAGGCCCTGTCAAGAATGGTTGGTCTGCAAAGGAATGGGAACAGAATGAGATGTTGAAAATGATCGGAGGTTGTTTGATCGCACACGGAAGGAAGAGACGGAGAAAGTAGCAGTTGAAGGAGTCTTTCCAGTTCCACCGAAAAGGAAAGCCACACACAGGACATGACCAGCCAACTGCTCCATAGGTACTCCACTCTCCAATCTTCACTCCAGAGTCTTCTCTCCAGTCTCTCTCTCCAATCACCAACACTAAATCAGAGAGAACGAGTCGAAGAATGAGCTAGCACATAAAGGAGCACAACAGACAGAAGCAATCTGTCTTCATGCTTAACGAAACCCTACAACTCCGTCTACACTCCTACTACCACAACACAATCAACAATCTATCAACCGCTTACTCCACTCCAATATTACATACATCTACATTAGAGGTGGCAACCAGCCCATCTTTTCACACAAAGTTCGAATTTGGCTCAAATACTACCGTCTCAAACTCGGCTTCAACTCGATAACTGTGCAAAAAATCTGACTCAGCTCGCGGCCCGTAGCCACCTCTAATCTATGCATTATCGATATATCTAATGTCTAGGTAGGAATTCAGTCTTGTGCCTTATAGGTGTTCATCCTTATCATATCCCAGTCATAAAACACACAGCTTTACAAATGAAAATGTGAGCATATATGATGTGAACCAATAGAGCTTTAACTCTTATTTGTACTAAATACAAATACTATTCTGCTGTGAACCTATAATATTATCACTCTAATTATAGTCTAATACATCGTATACTCACCCATAGATGTTTTTGTAATGTCACCCGAAATTGCATTGTGTTTCCTTTGGCTGGTGTTGTAGGCCTCGGTTACAGAGATAATCACACCATATGCATATACCCAGTGGGGTTTGAAAGGTTTAATTTAAACCTTTCAAAATCTGGAGAATCCGTGTCTATCTCTATTCTCTGCTCCCCTTTGTTGTTAAGAGGAAAGTTAGAACACCTTGCTTTGAAAATGCAATCAATGTCATTGTATGCAAAATATTATTTTTGAACAATGTATTGTATACATACTAATAATGGAGGCAATCAAGTCAAGTCACACGGTCGCATATATTAAACAGTAATTGAAAGGAGGAATATATCCTTGCACTCTTTTCGAAAACGTCTAATTATAGTATGCTACGGTTGTTATTGCAGTTCGGTTCCGGTTAACCTTTGACAGCAATAAAAGAAGCAAAGTGTGAATAGATACATTATCATTTATCATACATAAGATAATGGGAATATGTAAAAGTGAAAATACGGCATACCTATTAGAGAAGCTCACAACAACACTCTGAAAGATTTTTTGAGGACAATGACTTACAAAGAGACTGGAGGAGTATTTTGGGATTTCAATAATTAAGAGATATAAATATACTCTTTTGAAAAAATCGCCTTTCAACTTTATTTGATATTATGGCCCATCTACGTACAAGTAGTGCAGATTTATGGCGTTTACTAACATTAAGGATTATCTTCTATTTACTTAAAATGGAAAGAAGGATGTGAATAGATATTTAGAACATTTCATTTGCAGTAAGCCATTTACCTAAAACCGTTTAAGTATTTGATAGTTTCGTTTTTATTTCCGGCTGTGACATTTAATGGGTAGTTTTTGCTGTGTCCATTGAATGAATGTGAGTTGTTAGAAATAGTTTTTGATTTATGCGATGGGAATAATATGATACATAAATACGTAGAAAGCAGTCGTTGACTCGTTGTGGAGTTTTTGTAAAGTTTAAGGAAAGAATTGGAAAGTTAGTTGGGAAAAGATGTATTGAGTTCAACGGTTGTTTCCTATGGTGAGTAATACGGGAAGACAAGGACATAAGGACACGAGACACAAGCTGAATTCTAGGAACTAATGAGAAAAGAGTAAGGAGTCGTATTATTGGAAGAGGGAAGAGGCGGAAGGGAAAGGAGAGCGAGGATTCCAGTTGTAGCGGCGACTGGCGACGTAGAAGTCGGAGTGAGGACGAGGAGAAAGTAGGAAGTTGGATATTGATCGAGCCAGTCTTTTCATAAGAATCGCTCATCTGTGAATGGCGATAAGTGAATGTGACTATGTGACGGAGTGACTATGCGGCAGTCGCCACACCAAATAAATCTCACAGCACTAATTTTATGTCAACCATCTGCCACTCATCTCCATACATTACACATCTGCATCTTCCAACGAAACGCAGACACTTGACGACTCCAGCAACGCCACAGCCACACCACAGCTACACCCACACCTTCTCTCGACACCGCCAGCTCGCTGTCAGGCCCTACACTTAACTTCTCATTAGACAAACAACCTTCTTCACCTTTCCCTCAATGTCCCCGCATTATTTTCATCTGCCTCTCAAAGTTCATTTTGTCCAGCAGCAGAAGTCACCCAACCACTGACACTCTACCACCTCATTCCATCCGTCTAATTTAGTAATCACTTCCTTTCGTCTCATCTCGGCAGACAACTTTTTTTTATTATAGTTCGGATTTTGGCGACACATCTACTCTACTGCAAGGTTGTATGGGGGTAGTATAATGGGCATCCCCCCACCGAAATCCCAAAAAGAACTTACCGTTGCAAATAAAAGCTCACTGGGCTTCAATTATGAGTGAGGATTTATGTATTATGAGGATTTGGATGGCTATAATTTTAAATTATAGCCTTTATACAGTCCCAGTGGAGTTGTATTGTGTCATGGGCTTCTATTGTGTGAAGTACAGTACTTTACCATAAAAGGTCAAAAAATCTCAAAATTTTGGCGAATTTGATGTATTTTAGGATTAATTTGGCCCAAATTTTTTCAACCTAGGCATGTGCAACTCATATTGGAATTTTGTCCCTCCCAAACTGGAACCATAGATACGTTCATGATCCATTGTCTATTACACTGTACTGTGATCGCGGCGCGTGTATACTCCTCAATTTACAATTGTGTTACACACAGCTTTAACTTTTTTTCTATGAGAACGTTTTGTCTGTCTATCCGTCTGTCATTCATACGAAAATCTTTCAGTCACGCACACACGATGTTTTTCTGTAGTTAAAGTCACTGTTTTTTTATCCGTTTAATATGGTTTATTACCTTTGTTTCATGCAGTAAAGTTGTAACATTCTTCAATTAATGTAAGATCGTGAAGCATGGCGTTACATAATTGAAAGAAAGGTCAATTTTTGTTTTACTGGTGTTTTCAGTCCGCTTAGTTCGTCATCAAAATAGATACTACGATTTCTGAAAGCCATGCCAGTGTATGTTTACCATAATCAAATGCCTGGTTTTTGCAGTTTTTATATAGACGTGCATAAAACATGATTGTAGGACATACAACTTTGTGAGTATGTGCTGTGTACAGTACTTCTTCTACATATTATAGTTGCCTGTGTCGTATAGTCTAAGGGGCTTAACATGTCGTTTAGAGTTTACAAAACTGCTTTTGTAAACCCTAGGTTTTCCCTTGCCATTATATTTGTGGCCTTTGCTGTCATTGCCTCTATTGTGTAGCCATTTGGTCTCATATTATTAAAGTAACAGATCGCGCAGTATGTCACAACGTCACGTTGCATGATGTGCCGCATTATGAACTATGTTGTACAAATGTCCACTGTAAATAATATTCTACCAAAAATCTCTCTTCCTGCTGGCCGACTTAGGTAGCCTGTTTGGAGATTTCGATTTTGCGACAGTATGAAACCTGTGCAACTGAAAAGCAAACGAGTTCCATCAGTTTCACTCCGACGACCTAACTGTAACCACTTGCACTAAGAGTATGAAGTTATGAAGAACTGTGCTAGCAATATACTCTTATAGACCTTCATCTTTTTCCGTTTACAGGAAATGATAGCTGCATTCATTACTGTGGCACAGTGCGCGGTCTTGGTGAGTTTGATGATGATGATAAATGGACGGAGATTCCGCACAGACATTAATTATAACTGAGGCAGATATGGAAGATGGGAGCCTGAGTCCAAATACTTTCCGGTGGCAGTGTTCCACCAACTCAACTAGACTGTTATATATGCGAAAGTAATAATCGTGAAATGAAATACTTGTACTTGTATCATGGATCACACAAGTTGTATTTCATCATGTTATCATGTAAGCGTTTTTACTATGGGTAACTGGATACAAATCTAATTTATTTTCAAAGAGAAGTATCTTCTGCAACATTAAACAGAATTCTAAAGCATTTCTGAGCAATTGTCCGAGAAGAGTACCCGGAGTCGTATGTCAAGTGCCAGTTGAAATCATTGATTGGTCGAGGTCATTCCCAGAACGTTACACAACGTCTGTTTCATTCTAAGTAAATGACGACGAATAAGTACTTCACTGTTTATGTTTGTGTGATACTAACCTGGAAATATGGAAATAATTTTGAAAATCGATTGGCTAACGAAATATGAAACATTGCCAACTGCAAGCAGAAGAGACATAAATACACCTAGGTACAATATTTATGATATTAAGTACCGTGTTGTAGCATAGTGCAATGCAGGACAAGAAGAAGAAATGAAACAAAGAGATGAACTGTGTAAAATGTAACTATAGGACATGAGACTGAGACTGGAGGGTTTTACGTGTTCCAGTATCAAGAATGTGTTGGTGTTTGTTGTCCGTTCTTTCTCAGAACCGGTCTCTCACCGATTCTCGACGAGACTTTAATAAGGGAAACTAAGTAGGAGGTGAGTAAACATTCTGAAGCTGGCAGGGTTGCCTGGAAATGGAGTTGTTCTGAATGCGATCATAAGAAACACTCAACGACAAACACAGTCACTGGACCTTTCACTTTTTATGGGTTAGAGGAGTGGTGGAGTGGGGAAAGCAACCACACGTCACATTAAAACCCACTACAGGAACGGTGTAAATCACCCTGGAAATACAGGGTGGTCAAGTTAATGGTAACGAGCTGCTGGAGGTTAAGGTTGGGTGATGGTAATTAATTAACTGGAGTATCGTGTGGCTCTGGCTCTGAGGCTGTGCCGTAAATCAAAAAGCGCAAATAAATAGCGATCTCATGTGCCACATACAAAATTCCCACTTCACTACACATAAACTTTCAAAGCATCAACTAGTCCTTTAGGTGTCACACAAACAAATCTTTTAATTTCAATCCTCCTGTCCTTTATAAAGTAAATCTGACCAATTTATCACCACTTTAGTCCATTTGCTATATATAAATGTGTTTCTTACCATCATCGTTCTGTCTGGACACAAAATCGCAAGCAGGAACTGTCACTTACTCACAGCCTCTTGTATGTTACTTGCACTGGTGGACATTCATTATTATATTCTTAAATGAAATAAATTATTATTACTTCCTATGATATTGCCCGTGACTGTCTCCGTCCTAGGACATTTATACATTACAACATTATAAGCTTACCTTCGCTATTTCTTGATATTCGGGGAAAAATGGGGGAGAGAGCCAGAGCGAATCCAAATGATTATTTCTGGTTAAAGTGTGCTTAGAGACGTTGGTAACCAGTTGACAGTAATGGTGAGACTGGAGCATCGAGATCTCACTCCAGTAAAAAAATACATGGGTGGCTAAAACATAATGTGCTATTTGTGCTCAGAGAGAATTTTCTTTGCATCTTTTGCTATAAAATAAAATATAATTACAACCCTAGCCTGCAAATACGTTTTCTCATCAACCGAATGTTACTATCCCATTTTATTTCAATGCACAAACGTCATTTCCTTGAAGCTTTAAATTAATAGTAATACACTCCATTCAAACATCCCATTACGACAAATGTAGCTGTGGTGAAGTATCATTTTTTTAAGTACCTATATACCTTAGGTACCTTGTACCTTCCTATTTTAGTTTTACTGCCATATAGTAGCAGCGCAGTCAAAAAATTGTTTTGCCTTTGCCTTAGCTCCTTAATTCCGCTCCGAATTCTGAAGCTGTGTGAATTTCAACCGAAGTTGAGACTGCTTTGCTGTTACAGAGTTACAGCCCAGTGGCGTAAATAGCACCTATGCAACCATGGGGCGCATATGGGAACCACGGTTCAGGGGGGCCCAAAATGAGAAGTTTTAATAAAAACGGGTTATTTGGCCACAAAATCGGAACATTTTTTGCGCTAGGCGCGTATTTATGCTTATTACATTGATTTTGGACCAAGAAGCGGTTCTTGCATTGTGGCCCCCAATTTTTACGCCACTGCAGTCACATAATGTTTTGCTACCACAAAATGAATTCTGGCTCCCGTAAACATGATCCAGTGAAAACTGTCTTTTATTTGCATGTTCGCTTATCACTAATCAACAATTACTTACGCTCGTAATAAATACATTGGAATCATATAAGAATAAATATTGTCTTATAATTAACAAATATCAAAATAAATAACGATAAAACCAGAGAAAAGGTCTACAACAAAATAACAATTGGTTATTACGTCACATGCAATGCATGGATACTTAGTCCTTGGCATTGAAGAAAAATGATCGGGCACTTACCTATAGATAGGTAAGATCTACTGAAACAAATCACTACAAAAATAAAACGAGTACAATTTGAAATACCTTAATAAATTATTGTCATGTTTAGTCCAAGTCATTGTAAATACTGCTCATTATTCTAATGTTTTCAGCGAGTATTTTCCCCTGAGAAAATAATTATGGCCCACAAGTCGTCTTCTATTTCTCAATTGTCAGAGATAATGTAAATCTGTTTGACAACTGTTGACCCTCCATTTCCACAAGTTTTAATATCAATTGGTATTTTTATGCTTTGAGTATTCTGAGTATAGGTAAGTAAGTGCTAAGTATTTTGTTTGCAGTTTGTCACAGTCAGACGTTTGTACGTTAAAATCACAACACAGTCAAGTCAGTCGAGTCAAAATTTTTGCTTTCCACCGAAGCAAAATAATAAATTGTCTATGGATGTCACATATTGAAACTAGAAATTATAATACAAAGGCAAATGCTGCACCACCTGACCAGGAGAATATTCCTGTCCATTACGGGACTGTAAAGTCTGTATTATATGTGCAGCAGCCTTTCGAAGAAATGGATTGTTGAGAAAAGAAAGTTTATGGCAAGAAGTTGTGTCAAAATATTGTGGGTACTATATCATATCGTCATCAAAAAAGTCTGTGTCAAAATATTTCGTTGTCCGGATGAAATGTCAGTCTGTTTGTTTTGTACGTGTAAAAGTCGTAAATGTCATTTATGGATTTAGTGACGAAGCTGTCTTCAATGTGAACACTAAAATGTTCTGCTCCACTAAATAATTGTCATTGAGTGTGTCCAGTAGTCTGCCTTTGACTTTAAAAGTCACCTGCGCGTCCTTACAGTAATTTGGTAGTCTAGTTGTTTAGTCTCATGTTAAGCGTCTCAAAGTGTCCATTCCGAATTTATATCGGTTTTAGTCAGGATTGGAGATTTTTACGCAAATCAAATGCGATTTTGCGAAATTAATTTCCCTTCATTACAATCCTACTGTTTTTTGGGTTTGGGTAAAATTGAATTGATAATGTTGCAAGAATATTTGTGACAGTTCTGATTCTTTTCCACGGCTCGACGCATCCTTTGCATAAATTTGCTCTTTACTGGAATTTTATCCATTGCACTAAAATCAATAGAATATTTGTGTTAGACGCATTTTCTTTCCCGTGGACATTAAAAAATAGTTTAGTCAGAGGGATGAGATGGAAGCGAACCTGTTAATCCATCCATCATACTTGAAGTCCTTAGCGACCCTTGAGATTTCACAGGAAATTCTTTCGACGCACTCACCGGAAGTGCTGACAGCCTTTTCCAGTTGATGAAAAACAGATTGAGCTTCAGTGGCTAAGTTTGTGGAGTTAAAGCCTCTGGATGTGGATGCTAAGTCCGCTCTACCACTTGGAATGGTGACGACAGGAATTGGAATAAATAACAGCAACAGGAGGAGCGGGAGAAGAAGTGGGAGACAGAGCGGGAGAAGGAGTGGTAACAACAATGGTAAAATGGGCAAGGCAAGTAAGGGAAGGAAAACAGGTAATCCTAAAAGACCCGCAGCCTTCTTTGCCGCCTTCAATCCCTTCAGTCCTTTTAATCCCTTCAGACCCAGAATACCGATTATACTTCCCAACCCACCTCCATCTCCTCCCCCTCCGTCCTCTTAGAAAGTAAAAACACGAAATCAGTTAAATGAACACACAATTACAATAATGTCAACTTTTTTCTTTTATTTTACAAAGTTTCATCTCACATACGAAACCTCAATGATTAGTACGGGCCTTGCAGTATATCAATGCAATTTGAATAACTCAATAGTATAGCTGTCATTTTTTAAATGTGCTAACTATCATCGCAGATCCTACTCACATATTTGTCGTGTCACATTGTGACTTTCTAAATGTCTCTTTGTTTCAAAAAAGACGGACGAAAAATCTTATTCCAATTTGCAAATGCATGGTTAATACTGACCTGACATAATGACAATACAATGGATATCTGGTGTATTAAACTGACTCAACGACCTGTCACGATTCCGATGGCATCAATCATGGCTGAATCACCCTACTCAGACATTTGGGCAGATTGGACTTTGCGTTTAACTTATACTTAAATCATAATTTGATTTGACAATTATGGGAATTATTCTTCTAACTTTTGGCAATTTGTCTACAATACTGTCACACTTACTGCTATATTTTATCGTTCTGAAAGCGTAAAAATTGTTTTACAGAATATAGATATTTGGAGATATTGAAAAGTTTCCTGTGAAAATAGTGCTACTGGTGCTTAATGTTGTACTTTTCTCCGTCTATCCCCACCAGAAGTAAAAGCAACATAATATAAAACGTAAAGAAGCGATTAATATAATGGAGAGTTGTTCCCATTTCAATTCTACTATTTTTGATGATTGAGAGGCATCATCAGAACAAGAGCGTTCTAAATGTTATTGCCTGCTTCATGGTTTTAGATTCTCATGTTCTTTTAATTGAGCGTAATGTCAAACAACAGCGAGTAAACAAACAATCATGGACTTTTTTTCGATAACTGATGAGCTCAAAAGACTAAAACATATCTAGAATTTGAGTATTTTCTTGAAATTCATCCCTTACTACTTCACTACAATGTTTTTTAGGTTTATTTTTGTCCTTGAGTAAAATAACGGAAAAAATCTTGGGACTTCACGGATAATGAATAAGTCAGGGTAATAATATTCTGCTAGTATGGAAGGCATTAATTACCGTCTTCCAGATCCTCTCCGTAGCCACTGGATGGCATATGGCTGGGAACAATTTGGTACATGTACTGCATGGATTGTGCAGGGTTAGATCCAGGATTTCCGTAGGAACTGGATGGAGCCATCATGGGAGCTCCGTAGGAACCTTGGACGCTTCCACCACTCGAGTAGCCTCCTCCACTCGCACCTCCTCCGCCGCCTCCACCTCCTCCAGGAGCATGTAATCCCTCCGAACCACCCGCAGCAGCAGCTCCTGCAATTCAAACAATGTCACTAATAAATAAATCCTCCTCCAATATTCTCCAAAAGAGTTGGAGGTGACAATTGCTGATCAGAATCAATGGACTTGCCTGCAGCAGTGACCAGAGCGTCACTGTAAGAATCCCTCGCCCATTTATTGGTATTGCTGTTGAAACTGGAGGGGTAGGTGCTGAAAGAGCGACTCTCGTTCGCCCCTTCCACTTCCGACACACACACCAATGAAAACAAACTCAAAGTCCAAAAACAACTCACAAGTGGCCACAGCCACAATTTATCCGAAAGAGATTTCATTCTCAATTTTTCCCAATTTCAAAATCCGATGGCACAAAATTCAGACTGCAGTGACTGGTGTTGCAAAGAGTTGGGAAATGCGGGAGACGAACAGTGCAATTTTATTTTCCACAAGAAGGAAGACTGAGAAGAAGAAGGGAAGGAGAAGGACAGGCAAAAGAAGACGCTCTTCAAGATTCGACGAGAGAAGAAAAATGTTGTGGTGACGGCTTTGAGTCTGTTGGGACACTTTGTCCATCCCGCAAACCCCGCACTCTTTTATAGCCAGCTTCCTCATCAATCCAACAGGCACAGCCAAGAAATTCTTCCTAGTGGGCCTTCAACAACAAACAAGCTCAAGTCCAAGTTCACGGCGGCTCCTACTTCTATGTAGTCCTCTCCCTCATATTTCATTAATGGTCCTAGTCCAATAGAAGCATCACTCTCCTGTGAGATTGACTGACATAGGGGAATGGATTCAAAGTCAAGTACCACGACGCTGCTGAGGAATAGCAAAGACTTTAAGAGTGTGCTACGGCTACACGAACAAAGAGAAATGTTTTTCATCACCCTCTTCTCCTGTATAGCCATCTTATAAAGTACACAAGATGTGCATCTTATTATTGTGTCTAATAATACCATAAAGATACATTTCATGTGATGGGGACCCAATTATGTTTATCAGTGCAGTGGGTTGCGTAGTTTGCTACATGCTTATGAGTTCAGATATTATGGGATGCTGTGGGAAATATTATGTGCCTGTGTTATAGTAAGTGTTTGTGTTTGTATTGCAAACATTTTATTTGTAACTAACTCTGCAGTCCACACTACAACTTCACACCACTCCACGCACTAACTGCACTATACCGATATGATGCTGCACAAGAAAGAATTAGGCTACATACTTGCAAGTGCAAGTTAAGATGTATACGATTGCATTTTATTAGGTACATTCACTTCTATCTTGTTACTTACTGCGGCTTCTTTATGTGAGGAACCACACGAATAAAAATTAATTTCTGCATTTCTGCAAATCTGCATTTGTAACATTCATTGATGCATTACAAATCTGAAAATTTAATACATGATATTCTATTTCCTGTATTTCCAATTATTTATGGAAAACCACCAGTTTTCAAACCGATTCTTAAGTAGATAGATTTGATTCAGATTAATGACCTATACATCGATTTATCTACACTCTAATGCAAATACTATATTCGAAGGTCTTTGGCCAAAAGTCAAAATAAATATAGGAACCGGATCAAACCGGTACTAAAGTTTAAGAACTATTACAAGAACTGATTCTCACCGAACCAGAGACCGGTTCCACAAGTAACGGTTGACAGCTCTATCATAGTGGGTAATAACCCACTATGATAATATATAAAGTGTTGACACTTTATATATTACAAAATTACAATATTATATGAAATTGAGAGATTAGAAAATTCATTTCAGTCATTTTTTAGTCGATTCCACCAGGTCGCTGTGACACTATCTTCCAGCTCAATGCATTGCATAGGTGTGGCAAATTACAACGTTTAGGTGCTATACTGACTACAGATATTCCAACAAGTTAACGTTTGGCCAAAACACTATCAAACACCATTAAGCAACATCATTCATGATCATAATATTCGTGTTTAGCAATTGAGGATGGATTCAATAAAAATAATGATATGTTTCTTCAGAACTGTTGTATGTACTTGATTGCAGATTATACAGAGACTACTTCATAGTAGATTAGATTAGATACCATACTCTGACCAATGTTAATAATGAAGCTTATTAATGTGTGTGTATAAAAATGGAAAAATTAGTTAAATGTTGTCATTATACCCGACCATGTTTCGTCGCATTGTATACAAATTGCATTGTGATTGTAGATGTGTCGATATGTGTAGACAAATTAGAGTTGTATGTGCCTAATGAAAAGTTGAAGAATGATGAAATAACAGGACCTGTCGTGCATTCTCCCAGTACGGGCAAGTAGGTGGACGGAGACAGAATCGAATAACTTACAAGTTCTGGCCAAATCCTTTACCAAAATTGCATCTCTGTAAATCTAAGGACAGTTGGTACTATGCAGATACATTATATAAATACAATAGTGCAGTTTCTGTGCAACGAAATGGAATGATGTGTAATGTGCACCCTTCACAGACTCATCTTTACTCAAGCATCCTTTATAGAAATATGACTGGACTGTGGACTACATGACCAACCTCGAATTCTCATTTTAAATCATTAATTTTTACACATTACTTACGAACTTCACTTCATTCAACGCAATGCATTCAGTAACAATGTTATATTATAGCATGGACTTAAGTAGGGAATTAGAGAACTCAACTCTTAAGCTATTTATAAATAAATGACTACAGTTATCATTAGCTTTATTATTATTTACTAATAACACTTCATTCCTAATAATACTATACCATTACAATTTATTACTTCTGAATTATGAATAGGCTCCCTGTTTTTATTTTCACACTTTTCAATAACACGGTCGTTCTCACAATTTCAAAGAGATACATTAGAGATCACTTGTATATAAAGGAATATCAAGTGGAACTAATGAGATTACAAATTCCATACGTACTATGTACATACGATGTCTTCGAGGAGTTACCTGCTATAAAAACGTTGCTTTATAATTTATACTGCTGTAATATTTAGTGCCATACATGGGGCATCGTCATAATTTGATAATTTTGAAACGATTGAGCAGGTGAATAGGGATGACAGTAATTTTAGATGATATTGTGCGATGATGGGTAAGGAGAGACCTGAGAAAATGATTGTAATTGTGGCGTTTGTGAAGAAAAGAAGGGTCGGTGGATGAGAAAGAATGGCATGGACAGATTGATGAGACGCAAGAAAACAAAGAACACGGACAGATGGGATTCGCACTTGCAGGACGTTGCGTGGAGCAAAAAACGGAACAAAAGGATGCTGCAGGTTCATATTTCTTATGCAGGACAAATACAAACACATCCATCTAATACATCATACATACATCAAATGAACATCAAGTCATTCCCTTTATCGTCCATGAATTACTGGCACAGTCGATTTCTCATTGTCATTCCATTCTTCCAATTTGCCAATATTCTTATTCCTTTGCTTTTTTGCTTGCATACAATTACACCACGCCACAGACACCCGGCTTGTTGTTAAACCGCTTCTTCAGCTTGTACTTTGCATCTATTTTTGCTACCTTACTTACCTAATTCCTATGACACTATATAACTATCTGTTTGTATAGTATACATACTTTCCTAACTATTCTCTCCACGCTAAGTTGAATCTTCGCAATAATTAATAATCATATGTGTATATCATTGTGAAAATGTATATACAAAGGGATAAGGAGGTCATCCGTATTTTGATAATTAAATGCAACGCAAGAAGATAAGACAAATATGGATAATGGTTAGAGCATTTTTTTACATCTCTCAATTTTTTATAGTTTACACTCAAGCCAAACCAGCATACCAACATGAAGAAATTATGACTAATCATCAGCTTAAATGAGTGGACTCCCTAACTTGGTTCTGGATATTGCATACCTAGTAAATAACTTTTCAGTGAATACATTCTGATGTCGTGTCATCCGACTAAGTACAGTGGAACACCATACGACCATGTATTTTAAGTTATATACTTTTGAATTTCTAATTACTGTAGTATGATGTATTGAAAACTTCTAAAGGGTCTAGGTGCCTTATTATTTAGGTACAGTATACGGTAAGGAGTTATCTTTAGAATAAAAACTTCGATATTTATGAAATACAATGCATAACAATGCGATAAAAAAATTCATTATCATTCTCATTCACTCATTTTACGAAAATACTTCCATGAGATGGGATTCTCTTTATACCTAAGGATTGGGAAACGTATGTTACCATAATATTATGTTAAATAACATTAATTCTGAATTTCAATAAACCCAACCCGAATTTACTAATTAATCATTGACTCAGAAGTACTCACATTTCGCTCAAATATTAGAATTGCATCGAATATACTTCTGAATCTCACAATTTTGCACAGAACCGTAAAATGAATTTAGCCACACCCAATTCCGAATAAATGCCGGCTACAGCGATACTGATAAACACAATTGAATTAGAACTCTAATTTTGTTTAATGCAATATCTTTTCAAAGCATGTAATTATATTGGATGTGAAAGCATTGCCAATTGCATTGACCCTACACATGCACGAAATATAATTAGGTAAGTGTGTCTTAAATAATTTCTAGTAATATCGAGTATATTTACGGACCTATAGTATTTCAGTCACTCAAAAGGTTTGATGCAACGAAAATAAGCAAAAGAAACAGCTAGAATAAATGGAATAACACTATCTATTTATAAATATGGTGAAAATGGGGTAAAAATTAAATGATGGATGAAACAATGCACAATGCCTTGTGAAATGGCTAGTCATGCAATGCAATATGAAAAGTAACTTCTGCTTCTTTAGTTTTGTGGTGACGCATTTACTATATAGATTCATTCTCTCATGCCAATTTTACACTGCAGGTAAAATCGATCTAAGTACATGATTCTAAAATACTCCTATGTATTTAGAAAGAGTTTATATTAACTAGACTGCACACTGCACTAATATGAATTTGCTCAGATGTTGAACTGAAAAGCTAGACTGAAACGTTAAAGTTGAATTAGTGTGCTTCGTGAGTGTGAGATATTATGACTATGACAATTGAATGAATGCTCTTACATTTTGCTAATGAATTGATTCACGGAGACGTTTATTTCCCATTCGTACATCTACAGACTTCACAAATCAATTCTATTCTTCTTTACATGTGTTTCAAATAACCTTCAATTTGAAGGTCTTTGTCCAGAAAATAGAATGCTTTCCTAATGGAAAATAAATCTGCTCGTTACACAACTGTTCAAAACTCTGGAAGATATTCCGGAACTGCAGGTACTATAAACGAAATAGTAAACTGGGACATTAGGTGTAGATTCGGGAACCGAACAAAACCATTTTAACGCTTAAGGCTTGTCCTGAATTCGTTTTGCATTCTTCTGATTTGGAAAATAAGCCTCATTACATTCCTACGCTGCCTTTTGGGCTAGGAATGTGGATTCATATCATATTTCTACCAAAACGATGTATTGTACATCTAATAGTAATAATCAGTTGTAAATGTAGTGAAGTACTATCCACCCAAGGCCGTATACAGAGATCGATTCCGGGGTGGACATAATCCCAATATGATATTCTAATGTTTCTATGATTGCGCATATTGCAGAAGTTGAGCCTTGTGCTAAACTGAACATAAAATTTATTTTTGCAATTTTATGGCAAAAATGCTCTTGAGATTTCAAGGGAGGCAATTGCTCGTTTTCCCCCTGTATAGTGTATACATTTATGTATATATTTGAAATAAAAATGATTTACACAAACGGGCAATAAGTATAAAATATATGGTCTATTGTGGAAATCTGCTGTATGCTGCCTTGTAATCAACTGAACGACCTATAATAAAGCATTATATTTAGCAGAGCTGCTGTGAGAAAAGTCGAATACAAAAATGTAAGACTTGCATTCAGTGGATAAAGTAATGTGACAAGTTTATGGTTGATTTAATCGGATGTTTTGCATCTATAGCACATTTGTATACTTATTCTTTTCTCATCATGATTTGAAGATTAAAAATGATCCCTAGCTATTATAGCACGAAGGAGAATAATACTATTAGCATTTGTATCAATATTAATTATTCGTAAAGTGCTATTTAAAATGTTTCACGTTGTGCATTAGAGCTTATACAAACTGACTTCTCCGAAATAAATGCTAAGTGAATTTATTTGTATTTTAAATAAGCATCTAAAGTATCTGTGTATTTATTAGATGACTGAACGATACATTGCTTTAGGAGCCTGAGATAGTAATTTAGATACAGACACACACTCGCTTTTTATATGCAGTGAGCAGTGTAAACAGAAAAAATATTGTTTGCACATAAAGTGTAATATATTTGAATTGATAATGTTGGATGCTAATACTTTTTGCATGTGTATCACGATATGAAGATGTTGAAACTGTTTTTTGGTACGAAGTTGGTATTTTTTGTGTGTGAAATGAATGTTTGGCTGACAAGGCTTTTGTACGTCTACTATTTACACTCTCTATTATAAAGCTATAATTAGCCTTACTAGTGCATCCCCGTGGTCTTTTTTATTCCGTCTAGCCTGTTCTTGTTGTGGTATGCTACTATTTTGAGAGTTGCGGCTTGCCCGCAGAGAAATAGTTATGGAGTCAAAGAAGTGTATTATGATATTGTGAATAAATTTTGAATGTGAATGTGAGTGAGTGGAAGAGTGGAGTCAAAAGGCATCTTCTCTTTCCCAGATCTTCTGAGTCCATAGTCATGGCTCTCTTGGAATCTTTGAGTGAAGCATGAAATGTTTTTCTGTTGTGCCGTGTTGTGCACTGCTATTATTATTTTGATAATATGACGGTGGCATATTAATATTCATAATGACCAAGTCATACGGAACGAGTAGGATGCATGATGATGATGTGCTAGAACTGCTACAGATAACGCGATGACAATGAAACAGCTATTAAGCTCCAGATAGAAAAGAATTGCATCTCTGCCAGTAAAAGCGTACAGAATAATATTCATAAATACAATAAGTAGTGCTAGTATGTATTTTTGCATTTAATATGTGTGTTGAGACTTGAGAGTGAGGGAGACATGGAGGAATAAGGTCGTAGTATACTAATACGAACGTATTTGTGTGTGGTGTGTGTAGGCCATGGAGGTATTATTTATTATTATCGTATCCCGAGGAGTCTTTGCCTTCCTAACCCATAAACATCATTCTATTGATGTGTACGCGTCTAAAGAACTCTCATGTATTTCACCAAAGAAAACAAAGCTTCTCTCGTCCCACACTACCCTGGACTTGGCCAATTGCACTGAAAATGTCCATCTCGCTTAGAAATGTTCATACAATGCCACCAGACTCATAATGGACTTGCACACACTCATTCTGCACATCAGTCTCACACAAAGTTCCCTTCTCACTTACTGACTGAAAACCTTTACTTTTTTATACTATTTGCATGGCTAATTGCTGTGCCTACATTATTTATTTTCGTTATTAAATGAAGCTTAATTGCAACAAAGAGAGCATCGTAAATAAAAAGAGTCTCTCGGAGGTTGAGACTGAGAGTAGAGTAGAACTGCGTTAATTGCCGCAATTCAAAAGAACCGAGAGTTTTTTACATGGCAGAATGAGACAAAAGAGAATTATGAGGAGTGTGGAAGGTCCATAATGAAAAGTTTGAATGGAGACATGCAGCTATTTGATACGAGAGTTGCTATGTTTAGAAACAGAGAAACGGGAACGAAGACATGCACAACATTTTCTTCTCTCGCAACTTGATCTCATCTCAACCCACTTTTCCCATTTCAGTCTTCCCATTGAATTTCAATTCAACTCTTTTCATTTCAATCATAATTTCTCATATTGTACACGTATTAGCATTCATCCTCTCTCAAACCAACTCAACTCAAGACTCAGGCTTGGAATATCCCTAATGCTATTTGTAATACACACAGAACACACAAGAAAAGAACCTGCTCCTATACATAGACTCATCATAGACTAGGACACATTCATAGTCTGATAATAAAGCACTTGGCTTGTCTAAGATATCGTGTGCCTGATGTGATGATGATGACTCCGTGTCCTACATTGCAAACTGTGAATGTGTAAGTAGTAAGTAGCAGCAACAGACGGATCGTCTATTCCTTCTTCAGTGTTCAGAGATGGCTATTTGTAGAAACTCGAATGTTTTCAGGGAATTACGATTAATATGATGACTATGGACTTGACCATTATGCATCATCTCTGAAACTCCTTGTGTCTTCCGACACTTCTTCTCCGTCCTGTAATTTTCAGCTGAAGAGGATGCAGGAGCCATTTAAATATTTCATCGTCACTTTTGCAGTGTGCGGCTATACTCCCGAGGTCCTCTGCTTTCGTCCAATGTGTCTTTCTATAATATGACTTGACACAATTTTCTTGTTTTATTTTCGCTCCATACTACCACAAGCAAAGCATTACAATTCCATGCTTTCATTATTAATGAATAATGACTAATGACTACTGACAGTGAGTGGCCGAGAGAGCTGACTGCCTTAATTCATTCCACCATATTCCAATGCATTCAACTTCAAACCAACTCGTGAAACAGCAATAGTAATTCCTCGACTAGAAATAGAAATGCCTTAACTGCGTACAGTGAACACGCAAAATTGCAATGCATAAACTTTTTAATTAATCATTCTCAGGCAGATTACTATTTTTGGAGTACGTAACCAAATTGTTCATACCTATTCATATTGCACTCGAGAGCAGAGTAGCAACATGTTAGAACTACAGAGTGCTACATAAATTAAACCCTGTAGCATCACCAACAGGCATAGCTAGTGAGAAATAAAATTGCCTGTCTGTGTCCTGCATGTTGTGTCAGTTGTGTCTTATGTGAGTTAAATCGCACGCTTATTATTGTTAGTGTACCTAGCACTGGCGTAGCCGGGGGCAAGGGGCAATTCTCTCTCCCCCCGAAATCCGGAAAAATAGGTAAATTTACTCAAAAAGTACCAAAAATCGCGAAATTTTTCGCACTATGAGCTAATTTTATACATTTTGTTTAATTTTGCCCAAAGCTCTAATTTTTTGCGCTTCGCTCGAAAATTAACACATATATATCTCATGTTTGGAGTTTGCCCAACCGAAACCAAATCCTGGCTACGGCTTTGGTACCTACTATAATATAATGTAGTTTTCATGTGTATGTAGTGTAAGTGCACCGTTTGAAATGTAAATGTTGGTTTGTAATTTTGTAAATGGCGATGTTAGAATTGAAAGAGACAAGGAACTAAGTCTTTGGCTTTGTTTGCATTTATTTATTCTATTTATCGATAATGATGATTACTAAGAGCCCAGCATGTGCTGATTGCCTTCTTTGCTATTAATGTATTCTGCCAACTTTTCCATCTTCCTCCAAGCACCTTCTCCGTATTGTTCTTCACAGATCCGTCATCCACATACTTCACTCATCACACTCATCACTGTTACACTCTCTGTCTCCCCTAGTTAGCCGGGCTCATTCTCAGCCACAATGTCAATATTCTGATGTTTTAATTTTAATCAAAGAAGTGTCTGTGGAACTTCACAGGAAGCCACAAAAACAAATCCTATTATTCTTTTTGCAAATATATCATGAATGATAATTAACAATTCTAATTGATGAGCGAGTAGCAGAATCCCTTTTTTCTCCTCTTTCTTAACTGTATCTTCGTTACTTGTTTTTACTCGTATCTAACTTGCCAGTGCTTTTTCACACACCTTACACCTAAGAAGTTTCGGGGTATTGTTGTAGACTCACGTTACAGAATATTTTACCGGTAATCATTTTATGAATATCGGCAAAATCATATCTAAGTTGATTAATAATAATTTCGTTTCCACGTACAATGTCACCAAATATTAAATGCATGATTCTCTAAGAGGTTAGCATTCTGAATTTTCGCTACATTTATATTTGGCAATTTTAATACAAGAAGTATTTGTAATTCATCAGGCCCACTAATCCGAAAATATTTAGAATTATAGACTCATGAATTTTACCAATATTTTTATTATTGTGATAAATCGATGCATAAGATAAGACGATAAGATGTCATTACATTAGTCATTGTATATAGGTATTCGTAGGATGATTCAATGATTCTGTCCACTGCAATCTGTGATTTGTTGTAGCTATAAGGCTATAAATAGTAAATGCCGCTATGAATATGATTGATGTTGAATATGGAATTGCTGTTGGTATGTTAGTCGTAATGTCCTAATCCTAATGACATGAGGGAGAGAAGGATATTATAATATTAATACAATGCGAAGTGTCTAATGTGTCTCCATGTCTGACTTATTGTAAGTTTAATAGTACCTATAGGTAGTGTAATATAATTTAATTCTATCGCACAATGTTGGACGCTTATGATGGTGTATGTATACAAGCACAATGTGAAAAGAGTCACGAATCATCAGAATTGTGCTTCGTTGCCTTCATATACCGATATACCTGCATACAGACACTGAAAAACTGCAACGTGTCATGTATGACATGTAGAAGAGGTAATAATGTGTTAGAATAAGACTACAGGTAAAATTGTGATTTGATTGTATGAGAGTTCTGTGACTGTGTGATTGAGAAATGTGTCAATTGATGATTACACTACAATTGTTAATTGTAGAAGAAAACACATTAAGGGCACACGGTCATCTTTATTTCACGTCCAACCCAGTTTAGTTTGCATTGCTGCCCTCATAAAATGATAATTATATTTGCCAGAATCAGATACACAACATTTATGATACAAGATACGTATACGTGTGAGTAGCAAAACTTACTTATTTTGGGAGGCTGTCATTGCCTGTTTGTATCAAGCTGATAAATCTAGAAAAAAGATAAAGATAAAAAATCTAAACATATATCTGCTTGATACTTTTTGTTAGTGCAAATTGTTAATGTCAGGATAGATTGATGTAAAGTGAATAGCTGACCTCTTTATAAATCACAAACGATATTAACATAACATGACATAACCTTTCTTGGATCATTTTAGTCGAATGGATTCACTAACTATTGTAGTATATTACACTTCTCTGTTTTCACTTTCCCGGAAATCCTTGTCTTACATACACTGATGATGATAGTGTTTGGGTTAGTGAATGAAATGGGAAAACTAAAATCAAATATAGTTCTAATTGATTCCCATGTTTAGCTTACTACTGATATTGATACTACTACTAATACCCCATTTTTGAAACAGAATTGACGAATTTTAATTGCAATAGTTTTCCATTGAAATACATAAGCATAAGGCACTGCAAATTCATTTTTACCCCTGGATTTATTATAGAAGTGGTTACCCAAATGGAGGGTATAGTGGATTTAGCATTTTTAAAATGTTCTACATGTAATTTATTTGGAGTCGATTGATACTCATTTACATATATCCAGAGTTGGTATGGCTATTTTACAGCCATATACAGATAAAAAACGTGGCTAAAATGCACACTTTGAAAATTAAAACAGGTCGACCAAAGCTCCAGATAGTAATCTCACATTAAAGTATGGAGAGCTAGGTTTCTGGTTCTGTAAGATTTCAATGTAATCTGTTCATCCCTCTTAGCTCAATTTTTTAGCGCTACAAGCGATAATTGTAATTTTTAATAACATTTTGATGTTGGTGCCCCTCGAAACAAAATCCTGGACACGGCCTAGTAAACTAGTAATGTCAAATAAATGAAAGAATTGTTTGCACATATACATTTACATGCAGTTACTAAAACGTAGGTATTTCTCCAAATCGTCAAATGTGTTTTAATTGGAATTTCTGGTCACCTTTCCTACATGTTTATTTTTGGGCTGAGATGAACATCTGTAACAGAATTGTGATATTGATGTAACGTAATAGTTTACTAGTAGAGTACAGATGAGTAGTGGTTTGGTGAGGATATGAATAATAAATAGCCCAACACAAAAATGTTATGTATTTACAGTGCGTTGTACTAAATACAATTTTGCTCATGGTTGAATGTAGGTATTTACCTTCATGAAATATTTAGCATGCTCACTTGTAGTTTTTGTAATAGGAACAGCGGTGGTTGATGAGGGAATGGATCAAATTTGTTCAACTCTGATGATTATAATAATGATTACTCAAGTGAGTACAATTTTGGCTGCATATATGTTGCATTTTGCATTCCAAACGCAAATGCTCATTTAAAGTAAAGTAGGTACATACAGCACAAATTGTAGTAAATAAGCCATTGGGATGAGAGATACGTTCTCTATAAAGCTATTTCTATTTGCTGTGGTACATTCAGGCATTGGCTTTGTTTGCTCATCTTCTTTATTGGCGTTGCAATTTGTGTGATTGTGTAGTGTACATATGTACATTCAATTTTCATGAATATCCTCAAAGAAAAGCTGAAGCTGCACACTACTGGCAAAAGACTCGACTCAAAGGATTCGAGTCTAAGGAGCACAAGAAGCCACTTTGACTGGCACACAAATAATGACATGTGTGTAAGTGAATTGACAGGACTGAGTGTCCGACTCACAAAATGTGGCTGGGAAAGCTATGACAGCAAATGTTTGTACAAATGACTCATAGAAAACAACTTCAGTCAAGTCATTCAGCAACCTCTGTCACAAATCCCTCTTTATGTTTGCATTGAAAATGCAACAATATTCTACACGCGAAAATGAGAATACAAGCATTAGAATGCCCAAGCCCTGCAATGCAATATCATCATGAGAAGCAAATTACTAATAGGATTGGACAAAATTACAGTTTATTCCCTGGGGGAAAGATATTTTAGGAGCATAGGCTTCTTATGCCTAACTCAAGTAGTATGAAGTTATAATTTAATTTTAGAATACTTTACTTTTACATTAGAGAAAATATACACAAAAATCTATTTTCTTGTTTGATACAAATTTTAGGTAGGTATATCAAAATCCTTAGGTCCAACCAAGCGTTAAATAAAATTGACTGTTGTAACCGACTAAAATCAATAAAATACATCATGTATAAATATACGTGGTCCATTGAATTACTTGAATTGAACTAGGTTGCTGCATCTTACTATCAACTAGTACTAAGATATTGAATGGGATACTAATACATGTAGGAAATACACTTGCCTATTACATCTCATGTTATGCATATTTAAAAAAAAACTTGACACAAAAATTAGTATGCTACACATTTTAACATCTATTACCCAGTAACAAATTACCCAGCTTCACATTTTTAAAGCATTAATTATTAATTTATAGAGACTATACTGATATTGTTTATTACACGCTAGATTGACATTTTGACATGATAATAAATTCATAGCACTGCTGGGGGAATCGGGGAAATAAAATTTTGAGGGAGTAAGATTATTTATTAATCCCATTTGATGGTTTCTCACACAAAAGAAGTTATCGAATTGGATTGGGATAATTGCATTGAAACTTTCACTATTGGGACTTGCTAGTCCGAGTTTGCATAGGGATTTTTGCCGTCGATTCTGAAGTGTTTGATGTTTTTCACAACATCATGGTTGCTAGATGGTTCTTGATATAAAAATTTTGGTAATTATGCTCATGGATCTCTTTTGTACTTCTACAAACGTCTTTCTGAGATAGGTTGGGCCAAGGACATCATATCGGCAAGGCAAATTCAATTGGCATAATATAGAAAAAAATATTCATTTAGTTGGTCTTTTGCTGGAAAGCCATAATTATCAATTTTGAAATGAAACGTAATAATAGTTGCCCCGTTATTTATTTATCCGTTGGCCATTTTGTCCAAACCTTTAGATTATAGCAAATTGCATTTCACTAGCTTAATTTGGACTCGAGTTATCCCGTTAACAGACCGATCCCTTCAGAAATTTACACGTATTAGTTTTGGGAAGAAAATTTAGATTCGATAATAATGACTTTAATATTCCAGTCTTCCAGTTTTCTGTCAGAAAACAAAAATCGTTAATAATGACAGCTATATGGAATTTACAATATTCTAAAATACTTAGAAACACCTAAATAGACAATAGAATAGCTGTCGCATACATCTCATTGGCTAGACCTATTTCTAATGGTATGCATGGTGGCCTTTTCCAGTCCGAGCTCGGATTCGTTAATAAAAAAAGTCAATTGACCTTTATTTTACTGACTCAACAGTAATATGAGTTTGTCTCTAAATACAGAGGTATTGAAGAACAATTGCAACATTAATTGCAATATTAAAACTTTAAATATGGCAACGATTAAATGTTATATATCTTATTGCACATTGAGTTAAAAAGATGATGTTGAAGATTAAATGTTGATCATTTTACGGCAAATAATGCAATAGCTATAGGCGTAGATATCCTATAGGAAGAAGTGGGCAGGGAGTGAGTGGGAGAATGAAAACTAAAGACACGAGAAGCGTGGATCATGAACCCGCGGTCGTGCTCTGAGCGTGTCCACATCCAAATCTCTGTCCATTGTCCTTCGGATTCTGTTCCATCTCCATGCTCCATCATCGTGCAACACATTCTTTAAGGCAATTCAAACTCACATTATTGGGTGCAGGAGAATTGAAACTGAATTAATTATACGCACGTCATGTGTGCACTCAATCTTTTCCACTCTACTTTTGCTATAACATTCATATATTTATTTGCCTGTCTTTCTATAGAGTATACTTCACTCTCGTCTCGCTGCAACTCTAATCATTACTTCAATACTAATATTATTGTTTCCATTCCTTTTGTCCCACACACTAAACACTACAAAAATTAATTCACACGCGAATAAAACACTTACCTATATGAACTTTAATCAATTCTATATTCGTTCTAGAAAATACCTATCCCATTCACTTTGCAAATCATCTCCCTTCCCGAAATCTATATTATTGATTTTCCCTATTGCTAATCTGTTTCAATATTCTCTTCAACTCCTGTCCTTGTACGAGTTAATACTTAAACCCTTAAACTAAACTACTGTGCTAAACTAAAAGCTACAAACTACGCACCAGTAAATGAATATTATATGCTACTCTGTGAGGAGACAAACTTAATCTTTTTGTTATTACCTATCCTATTTATTAAATTAAAGCAGTAAATTAAATTATCTCACTTTTTAATGTTAACTTTTAAATTATTTAAAATAATTTATACACATTGAACATAAACATCATTTTGCTATACAAATTCACATAATAATATATGCACTATAATAATATGCCGAAATATGCAAATAAAACTTCGAAGTTACCTAAGCTTTTCATGAACCGAAACTTCAAGATCTCTGAACATACGTTTGCCTGCTTATTTGAACTTATAGCAATGCGGTTCGTTTATCTTCCAGTCTGCTTTGCTCAAAATTTTACAAGGATCGGATGAGGTTATTCATGAGGTCTACAAAAGTTGTTCAGAAAAATTGGTTGCATCAATTTATGAAAGCATTTATAAATATGAGTGTAGTATGTATTTGCATGGGTGTGTGTTGGCATTATTGTATTATTAGTATTCGTTATATATCAAATCAAGCAATTTATTCGTCCATTCATTGTGGTATGATGTTTCGATATGCCGTTTCTGCTTTACTCGCTTTAAGATTCGCTACGTTTGTCCGCAACTATATTACTATTGCAACTTGGAAGAGATGATTGTGTAAAATTATTTAGTTGGCCACCATATTTGCAAATTCATTTTGTACATTTGATGTGCATGTGTCACTACTAAATTATTCATTGCAACAGGAACGTAACTAAACGAGAATGCCTGTAATTAATGGTGCATGAATATCGGCCTACTTTACATTGTCAATTAATTAATTTTATACTCATGAAGTCCATGTACTTTAAATGTACAAAATTCAGTTGCGTGAGTGTGAATTGTTTGATTATTAGAGTATCATTTATTTATCCATTCCTTCCATCATCTTCTTTGTTACAGTTGAAAATTCAGTCCAACGAATTTGAGAAAGGCCATAGAATGCATGCAGAATAAGCTTTAGGTAATCCGGTTTGCACAATTGCACATTCATCAAAGATGGTCAAATCTCACTTCTCAAACAAATCGACAACAACAAATGTATTCTATTTTTATATATAGGTTTAGGTACATATTACATATTATATCGAGCGTAACGCAAGAAATTGAGCTAATTTGGGCCAAAATCAATCAAAAATGCATAAAATTAGCCCGTAGCGTAAAATTGTTTGATTTTTGGGATTTAGAAGGGGTGGGGTGGAATTGCACCTTGCCTCCCTGGCTACGCCAGTGGTATATACATATGTATGTATACACATGCCCTGGATAGTATATTAGGCATAATATAAGTGCCTGAACGGACCTGAAAAAATAACTGGGTTTCTGGGTTCCGTGGGTGTCTATATTATAGTGACTAACCGATTAAGAACCCCCCGGATTCCAACATTGACGTGCAAGTGGCAGGTTAACCCTAGGGGCACCAAAACAAAAAATTCCAGGACTTTGTTTCAGTTGGATTTAACTTTAAAAGCTTGTCACCTTGTCAGCCATTAATAGTTTCCAGCTATCTGTATTAATATATATAGCGTGCTAAAAATTGCAAATGTAGAAATGGACAATATCTTTTTAGTAGTATTTTGCAGTAGGTCATTGTAGACATGTTCCACCCATTATGACAATGTAATAATATGAGACATGTACATCATTAGAAATAGCAATTCTGCGTTGAAAACTGCTAGTTTTACCTCAGTTTCACCTTAAAGCAAAATCCAATTATGTCATGTCCAATGAAGGTTACATCTTACATGACATGCTCCACGTAACGCTTCAATTTCATTACTAAATTTACGATTGGATCTTCGTATTGGATTTTGACTTCTGAGTTTTTGCCATTAAAGTCGTGGAATGGTTCTGAATCCAATTTTATTACACGGTTAAATTCCCACTCATCGTTCGATCATTGTCCCAATTATTGTTTACTATAAAACAGTTCGTAAAAGAGGCATGATTATACAGTGCACTTGACAGTATAATATTTACAATCGACTCAATATGAAACCAAATGTACCTCAGAACAAATCTAGCTATGAGGGAACTAATAAGCAACTATATATTCCATCGACCATCAATAGGCAAAAACTATTTTCTTAGCTTCTATTGTACTACAGTAATACTACATGTATACTTGATATCATCATCCAATTTTCTACTTCATCCAAACTCAACTACTACTACCAGTCCACAATCGCATATTCCCCTTGGCCCTTGACTGTCCACAAGTCCACAAGTCGCATTTTGCTTTGCGGCGTAATGTGCTTAATACCTTATATTATGCATGAGATTCCATCCTGTTATTTATTTCCTTGTCCAGTTGAGTCCAGTGAGTTTTACTATCAGCTATACAAATGCTAAAAAGCTTTTACTTGGTCGGAAAGTAAACATTTTTTAGAAAATATAAACCTGCTGCTTATTGGGAAATACTTCTGACTGAGGAATGGTAATAACATAACATTAGCATTAGGGCAAATGTATTACATTTCAATACATTTAATGATGAATATTATGTACTATGTACCTGTGTTATATGTTGAGCTTCTATTGACCACTGTCTGTACTCTATACACTATACCTGTCTTGTAAACAGCAAACGAACAGCTTGAGAATCCAAGATATTTAACAAGGGAGGCAGAAGCAGTAATAAAATTGTTTGACTTTTGTTGTTTGTAGGTAGCCTATATGGGTCTCAATTTCCCTTCTGTCTGTCCGTTGTTCGTATTATTAGTCTGTCCGTTCGCTCTTTCATTACTTTCTTATTATTGGTTTGAGAGTTTATTAAATATGGGAAGCACCGATTGTTTATAGCTTTTAGTTTCCAGTCTGTTTTTCGCATTCTTTGATTTACGTGAGTATTACATTCTCACTGTAGCGCAGTATTTGCAGGTGGTTGCAGGTGGTTGGTGTAGTGTAGTCCGTCTTCCGATACTTTCTTGTATCCTTTTTGAATGGTTATTTATTTTCTCGCAGTCTACCTCTGACTTCAAAAACTAAAAACTTTGGCCAAAATATATACATGACTCTGTGACGCTAATGGTTTGACTTTAATTTTTTATTACTTAAAAGTATATTAGTAAAGAGGATAATGTAGTGTAATGTGGACAAATGTGAAGGCTAAAATAGCAAGCACATGAATGTAGAATTTACAATATTTATTATTTCATGAAACATACTGCTACATGGATAGGCAGTAGGCATTGATGTTTTATAATTCCATAAACTTTATTATATACCATACTTTATTGATCCAACCTCAAAATGCTTATACCTATATAGGTAAATCATATACATATTTATATGGTCTTATAAATACGTTTGTAGTTTGATGCAGCAGTACTGAAACTTTCGTTTGTTTACTGTAAATAATACGTGAATAAAATAAATTCGACATTTAATACAAGTATAGATATAGTATAATGTATTTGTTTAAGTCCGTAACATGTATACATACACATGGTTGAGACTGAGCTTATACGCAGTTTGGATTTACCTTCATAAATGAATGCTCGTAAAATAAAATATTAGTAATCGGATCGCCTTTCTGTGAGTGCAACAATTTTGAAAATATACTTCAATAAATTCTAAATGCAGATCTTTGAAATTTTTAAATCATGATCTTTTTCAAAGCCAAACTGTTTCAGTCGCACTGAAAAACAAGTGAATGTTAGGGTCACCGTTGACAAGACTCACGCCCCTCCGTCGGTTCCATTAAAAAGCTTTGTGAGTTACGTTTAACTAACTTATTGTTAGAATTTGAGAACTTCTGAGGCAGGTGGCTGATGGAAAATGGAAGTCTACTTTGATTTTGGAAACAAATGATTTGAAAGACAGTGACTGTCTATTGTGATTGTGACAATAATCCCCCCTTTGTATTTTAGGAGCAATTTACCTACACAGGAAGATTATTCAAAATGACAACGCGTAACATGAGGTCGGTGTATGTCCACCTGACGAAAGGGTTCGACATGTTCAATTTTGGCCCTTTTGAGTGTGACACAAAGACAATGATATTTTCATTGAGCAAAAATCGCTACAGATATTTGTTTTGGTATTTAGGAATATTTAGTTTGATGTGTTGCATCGTCTATGAATGTATTATCTTCTTCCAAATCTTTTATTCAGAACAAAGTTTATTTAGTACAGCAGAAATTGTCATTTTTCTTTTCTATTTTGGTGTCATTTTATTCGCTCTCACTCTGGACTTTGGCACCATCATCCAAATACATGGAATTATATTCGTCCTCAATGAAATCTGGAGATTGGACACTCAGCTGAGACGTAAGTCTTTTTACCCCCAAAATCCCCCCCCCCCACTTCTGAATGTCAATCTTTTAATTCTAATCACCCGAGTATATTAGTAGGTACAAAATTATGCATTATTAGTACTAAGTACTTTAGTACACGTTTAGCTTCATATACAGTGCAACGTACAAAAATGAACTTGTAATGACAAAATGTCACAAAAACATCAACAAGAATAATTATTTATTTAATTTTGTCGTTACACACACAAAGTCACAACATGCCAATTTACGGTAAAAACCCAGAAAAAGATACAATTGAAGATGCATTAATTGAAATGAGTTTTAAAATTGTCAACTCAATTAATTAGTAAGAATATGAGATCGTTATAGCCAGGCACGTATCCAGGGGGCTGGTGCTTATGTATCCCTCAGAATAAATTATTAAGGGCATAATTTTTTTGTATTATGCCGTGATTTTGACCTAAATTTCTTAAAAACCAAAGAAATGACCCAATTTTCCTCGCTATGAGCAATTATAAGCTCCTTTATACCTCATATTGACATTTCGGCCCATCAAAGGTTGGTCTCTGTGTAGAACCTTGCCGTGCTTGCATGCACCCCTTAACTTATAACCCTCGCTACGTGTGTGTATATCCACCCAGCCCTAATGTCAAAATATTATTTGATTAATCTTTTAAACGTGGGTTATTAAAATACACAATTAATTAATTAACTCATTCAAGTGATTCAAATGTTGTCTGTGGTTTGCAGTAACATTTCCTGTGCAGAATTTCAGAAATGCGAGACGACTTGACATTTATGGAATGTTCATGAAAGCATTTATTTGGATAGCCTCTTTAACGACTCTGCTTACGACAACATTCACAGTACTAATGGACATACACATTTTTCTTCCTCTCCTGAAAGTTGTTTGTCCAGCTTATGCCTACCATCCTTTAACCAAATTCATCGTCTACATTTTTATTCTGTACTTATGCGTTCAGATTTGGTTTCCCGTTTTGTTGTGGATGCCCATCAACTTAATTTATATTCAACTGACAATTAAATGGCTCCAATGCATTTCCAAAGTGGGCGAATTCGGGAAAATAGTTTCTGCTTTGAGCATCGGCAAGAGTTTTCTGCGAGCCACGAAATGTTACAACCAACTTTTAATTCTGAATCACTTTGTAAATCATTTGACTCGCTATGTGGCTCCTTTCACACTCTTCTTGGCCTTCGCCCTTAACTTAATTCTCAACTACGCCACGATTCGTCTGTACTCTGTCATTCAAATGCCTTTCTTTTTGATCATGCCCATTCTCGCTTTGTTTGTCATCACTGGAGAAGCGTCTATTTTGCCCCAAGCTGCAAAAATCTACGAAATTTCACATAAATTTATTCGATTTTGGTATCCAATTGGAAACAACTTGATCCATCGACGACTTCGCTCTTTTCGTCCTTTGAGGATCCAAGTGGGAGACTACTTCTACTTCAATCGTTACAGTCTCATTAATTTCATAGCAATGTCCATTTACTACACCATCTCCATTCTTGTTTCGTTTTAATTTATAAGAATTAATCATAAATGAATAAATATAATAATCAATGCAAGCTTCTAAGATTTTAAGCTTTATGGCTGCTGTTCTTGTCGCTTAAATTCTTTTGGATCGCATAAAACATGTTGCAGCAACACAGATTTCGATTGTCAAGGTCAATTACCATGATTGACAATGTTATTAATATGAATAAACTATAATTTGATTAATAATGTTCAAAAATTAGTTAAAAATAATAGAGATTAGTTTTCAATAAATAAACAAACAATTCAATGAAATTCACTGACACCGAAATTCATTCAGTCATTTTTAAGCATCACAAACTAAGTATAGGTTTTTTATGAATTCCAGATTTTTTTACATTCTAGATAATACACAGTATCATGATAATTACACGTGTAATTCCGCCATTATAAAGCCGAACATAATAGCAATCAAGTTGTCAATCAGATAACAGAATTGATCAATTTTATATATCATTTTATTTACACCATTTCAATTATCTAGAAATATTATAAAATAAACCATCTAGAATTTATAACCAAACTAATACGAAAAGACCCATTCACAAGCGTATCAAAGAATGTGTCTATGATTGTCTATAGCTGTCTTAAATACATCTTCTTTCTGGATTCTGGACAGTCTAAAATTTGATGGTCCACCAATAATAATACCTAAGTTTCTGTTAGAAGAGGTAAATATAATAAAGTAATAATGTAATAATATGACACATTATACGTAAAACTAACAATTAAGATGTATTTATGTGTGTGTGCACAAAATAAATTGTTGTAATCCGCTTATGCAACGAATTAGAAAGATTCTATAATGTGACATACTTTTAACTTTTAGGTATAGTAGGATCCAGAGGAGATAGGCAATCCCTCCGAACACCACGCAGCTTGGGTGGTCTTCCAATGATATACCTATACTGGCCGAGGCCA